>CAUYSK010070213.1:0-78775 GCA_963575035.1 Avahi laniger | reverse complement strand
AACACTAGCGTCTGAATGGCCAATTTTTGTGTGGAAGGGAAGGAGAGTCTATAAAAGCATGGAACATGCAAAAGTGAGGAAGCTGTGACAGTCCACTCTCCCCAAAGGACTATAAAACAGATCTAAAGTGGGGTTTCATATTGCATCTCCCATGGGGGTGGTGGTGTGGGCAGTGACCCTGGAGCAGCCATTGCTGGGCAGGGGAGCTAATGCCATTCGTCAAGGGGTTAGGCAAAGGCTGAGACCTCCCTGCAGGCGAGGCCTCCAAGGGGGGCCTGAGGCAGACAAGGGGGTGAGTGCCCACGCTGCAGTGGGAGGAACACTATGGGGAGCCTGGTGCAGCTCTGTGCTCTCTGAGGCAGCGGATCAGCACCTGGGAGATGAGCCTCCGCTGGCCTGGAACTGGGTAGCAGCTGGGGGCAGCCGGGACAGCCTCAAACAGGCAGCATCTGCCCCAGCCACTCCGTCCCCAGCCTGGGCTGAGATGGAGACTGGGACAGAGCCTGGCAGGCCTGGGTCTGTCCTCCTGAGTTCTGGGCACGGCCCTCTTCTTGCCTGAAACAGCCCGTTCTGAGGTGGCCCTGGGGGTGGGTAACAGGAGCCCCACCAAGAGTTGGGGCTTGGTGCCCAGGTTGGCCTCCAGCTTGGGAGCCTCACAGACATTCACTGTCTAACAGAGCCCTATTGGGCGCTCTGGGGCTGGGCCTGAGGCAAGGGCACAGCACAGGAAATGGGGGATCTGTGACCTCTCCCCTCTGGCCACCGTCCTGGCCCCCGGGAGGGAGGCCGGCACCCAAGGAGGGGCGTCGTGCATGTGCTGTGAGGGTCGGGGTCCTGTGGGAGCGCAAGGTGCACTAGAGTGGCCACTGGGGCCACGTGCAGCCCTGTGGGGGCCTCCAGGCTGGACCGTGGGGCACTGCCCGTCCCCCACTGACCCTGCGGTTTACTGGGCTGTGGCCAGGCAGCGGGCCCTGCAGCCGGAGGCTCTGCTGGGTCCACCCCACATGCCTGTCACTGGCTGTGTCCTCAGAGGACCGGGGAGGTCCCTGGGCACCCCTCTGCAGCGTGGGGCACCTGGCCAGGCTGGGCCAAGACTTGGCCTGCATGGAAGGGGAAGAAATAAATAATTCACACTTAATCATAATCTTTGGAACCCTAAAAATCATATTGAGCCTTGAAGGAAACGTGGCTGTGAGGTTGGTCTGCGCCGTGCATTGCGTAGCTGCCTCTCAGGCTGTAGATGAACTCTTCCTCTTTCTTGGTCTGTAAATCAGTTAGGAAGGACTAAATGGTGCCAGAGACAAGCCCTTCTCCCCTCCTGGTGGCACAAAGACCCCATGACAGTTACATCTTCCATGTGGAATGTTAAAAATACACCTTTCCCGAATAGAACACGGCCTCAACGGATCAGATCACTGTAACTATCCGCTGGCCCCTGTGGGAACGCTGAAACCCTGCTAAGCTTCCTGAGCCTTGTCTACATAAGCCATCCCCAAGACTTGTCCCCTCTGACTTCCCGGGAGGCCGTCCTCAAGGTTTGTGCTCAAATGATTCTTCCCCGAATCTCCGTTTAAGGTTGACAGAGGCCACCCCCACCCTCATGCAGCCTTACAGGCGCCCCAGACGGTGTGAGCCTGGGTCAGAGGTCAGCTGGGACACTGGGAGGGCCCAGGGCACCTGTAGGCGGGCAGGGGCTGGGCCTGGAGCTGACACCTCACCTCTGCCAACTTGCCCTGCTGCCCTCTCCTTCACTCTGCACCTGCTCCTCTTCCTCCAGCTTGGGTCCCCAGCCCAGAGGTCCTGCTGCCTGGAGAGGGAAGGGAAGGAGTCCCAGGCCTTGAGGGGAGACGAAGATGGCTGAGACACAGGGCCTTCCCTGCAGGGAGCTGCCCCCTGGGCCCAGGGCACTGGCCACACCATACCTGCCGTTTTCTGCATGTGCTAGGATAGCCACCAGCCCCACCTTCCCCCAGGCCACGGTGCCAGCCTCCTCCCAGACGTGAGTGGGCTGGGTTGTGCTCTCTCCTGGAGGGGCTGATGGCAGCCTGGGACTTGTAGCTGTGGTGCTGCAATTCCCCTGAGGGAGCTAGTGGCTCTGGCTAATGGGCTCCTTGGCCCCCTGCCGTGCCCTCCTGCACAGTGGTCTGAGGGGCAGGAAGGCCCACCCAGGCTGGAGAGGGGGAGGCACCTGGGCGGGGAGTTTTGGCGGCTACTGTTACCTCCCCATTACAGGTGGGGCTGACTCGGTGGGAAGAGGCTGCAGTGGGCGCGTGGCTGGCTGGTAGGAGGTGATGCTAGAATTGGACCTAAATCTGTGGGAATGGGAGCTGGGTGTGTCCTCTGTGACTGAGCTGCTGGTGATGGGTTGCCCTGAACAGAGCAGGGTGGCAGCCGTGGCAGGGTGGGGAGGTGGCGGATCCCCAGGGCTGTGCAGGCGGGTACGGCGGCCCACAGCCCACACACCCCAGACTTGCTGTCTGCTCCACAGCTCGGAGGGGCCCTGGCTCATTTATGGGGGAGCCCCTGAGGCCCAGCCCCACTGCCAGCACATTGCATTTTTCCCAAAATGAATGTCGTGCTGCCCCTTTTTATGGGGCAACATTTTAATAAAGGGTTTTATTTTTCCCCTGCAAGGCCCAGAGTAGGAGGCTCTCTCTTCAGCAGAGGGAAGCCCAAGCCCAGGAACACTCCCACCTCGGGCTGCATCTCACGAGGACACTCATAAATCTGTCTTATTTGTGGTTCCCAAAATGGAGCCATCAGCTCTCATTGCACCTTATTATTTAATGAAATGGCAGGCATTATTTAAAACCTTCGCCCAGAGTTCACGGTTGGGGGGCAGCTTCTTAGAGGGAGGCCCCCTGGCTGAGAGGCCTTAGAGGGTTCTTGTGCAATGGAGGCAAAGCCAGGGGTCTCTGAGGCCCTCGTAGGTGCTGAACCTTCTGGCCTCCCTCACTCTGCGGGACCTTCGAGTCAGGGTCTCCCCTCTGCTGGGTAGCCCTGGCCTCCTGCCTGTTGCCCTAGCTGGCAGATCATCTTGGCTTATTCCTAAAACCAGAAAGAGTCCGCTCCTCCCTGGCCATAGAATCCCAACCTTCAGCACCCTTCCCGTGGCCCACGAGCCCTGGGGCCTGGGCACGGGCTTTGTGTCTGTTGTGGGGTCAGTGGGCACAGCCACAAAGCCCCACCCCGTCACAGAGGGTCTTGCCCACACTGGAGGCCACTAGTGGGGCTGGCCGTACAAGAGGAGCACTCTGTCCACAGCTTACAAAGGACAGAAGTTACAACAAAATCACTTTATTGCAGCTAAAACAATGAACTGAATAAAACAGGCTTTCTGTTTATCAAACTTAAACAAAGTATTTGATTAATTGAATTGTCTTCTCCAGCCTGCCATTTCCAGGGGTGATAAACAGTGACGGGCTCCTCTTTCATTAGCATTCCCGTTTTAAGTTCCTGCTCTGAGAGCCGCCAAGGCAGGCCTGGGGGATCCTGAGTCAGGACTGAAAGGGGTGGGGGCAGCCCAGGAGGCTGAGTGCTCTGCTGAAGGGAGATCAAACCCTGGTGGCTCCTTTTCTTTGTCCTGGTTGAAATTATAGGGGCAAGTCTCAGAATCCCAGAAATTCTCTCCCAAAGCTGGGCAGTGTCACTCCTAGGCACGGCCCAGCCTGGGAGCCCCTCGCCCTTGGTCTCTGCTTGGCCTGGGCTGTCCACAGTGGGTGCTCAGCAAATGCTCCTGAACGAGTGGGCACCCACAGCTCCTGGGTGCCCATCCCTACAGGCCCCACCCTGGCTGCTTGCCAACTGCTGTGCGTGGTGGCCCAGCCTGTGCCCCAGTGTCACTTGGCTGCCATGCTGCCTGCCTGGCTCATAGTCATTAAGTTCCTCCTCCCATGAGGGGGGAAGCCAGGCCCCTCAGCTACATGCTGTGATCAAGGGCTTCCAGGATTTTCTTATTGACTGAATTTTATTTGGTGACATTAAATGGCACTATGGGCTGGTGGGCCTGGCTTCCCGGTTCATAAATGGGATCAAAATGTCATTGTGATTCCTTTAAAGGCTTTAAAAAGGAAGATCAGGTCACCATGTCTACTTTATAATCTGCAACAGCCACTGTGGGCCTCTTGGGGCCACTGTCTTCTGTCCCCCATCCCCTCCTCCCTTCTCTGCTGGCAGGTGGCTTGGAACTGGAGCCAGAGCCATCCCATGTGTGTCTGCCACGAGCTCAGGGGTCTGTGGGCTGGGGTTCTCCATGGAAGACAGGCATCTGCCAGGAGTGAGGGCGGAGAGCTCAGGGGCACAGTGCCCAGCAGCTGGCCGCAGAGACAGCCGGGGTCTTGGTCTGCATCCTCAGGCTTCTGCCTATGTGTTGTTGACAGGGCCTCTGCCTGGCGGGGCTCCCTATGCAGCTCTGGCTGTAGGAGACCCTGTTAGATCGGGTTTCCCTCGGCCCCAGGAACAGAGAGACAGAGTCACTGAGGCTGCAAATGGCAAAGGAGTTTATTGGCTAGCTCGAGCTAGGGTCCAAGTCCCAGAGCACCAACGCAGTGGCCTCTCTATGAACCAGGACCCCGCCCTGGGGTAAAAGTGAAGCTTTTATACTTTCTTTTGCACACGACACACCGGTGGCACACGACACGCAGGTTCCACACGACACGCTGGGCACACCATCCCCCCTCCCCCCTTAGTCCATTGGTTCCTTTGAAAGTGGCGGATGGTATCGACTCTTGATTGGTTGGCTCCAAGCCTCGGGATTTTCAATTTTCGCACTGGCGCCAGTTTTGGTCCGCATTTCGGTTTCAGGAGAAACTGAAACTTAGGCCTATTTCAGGAAATTCAGCTTGTCATGGAGTCACTCCTGCTCTTACTCCTATATTTAACAAACAACTAAAAGTAAGCACGGTTACAGAAGCAAATGGCATTAGTTACAATCAAAGAGAACACATTTTTTTAATCTCAAACAATTTGTTCCACACAAAACAAAGTACATTCTCCTACTATCAATTCCTGTCTTTCAAGCCGTGTCAGTCTCTGCTCTGCCAGGTGTGTGACCTTGGACAGTGTACCCCATGCCCCTGAGTCCTGTCCCCTCCAAGAAGACAGGAATCTGTGAGATTAAATGAACAATATTCCAGAGCAGACTCCCCATAGGGCCATGACTCAGCTGGCTCAGCGAATGCCCACCCTCTCCCTCCCTGCAGACACTCACGCGGCCCCCAGCCACCCACCCGGCCATCTGTCCGGCCGCCTGACACCCTCACTGACAGTCTGCTGTGCTTTTGTCCCCTCCCAGGCTTACCGGACCATGTCTCCCTCACTCCTGGGGACAGCTGGGGCCTTTCGCATCCCGGGCACCAGAGCTCACGGTGTGTCCCTTGTCAGTCACGCCTGGCCTCACCTTCCCCTTGCCAGGTGTGCCCACCTTGGACGTGGTGGACGAGCCCCGAAGGGAAAGCAGGTTTCTGGAAGCTGTAGGTCGGAAGGGCCGGCTGCGGAGACCCGCTGAGATGTGGGGCTTCCTCCCAGACCGCTTGGCGCCTTCCCCTCCTGCCGTTCGGTGCCGCGCTGCACCCCATCTCACTGAGCCCTCACAGATGGTGCCTGTCCCCTGTGTCCACTCACACAGGCACCCACTGGGGAAGCGGGTAGCCCCTTGGCCTTCTAGTGCACACCTGCAGTCCACCCACTGCCCCTCAAAAGACGCCAGGCCACCGAAAGCCTGTGCCCCAGACAGTCTCAAGATGGAGAGAAGGCTGGGGACCTGGGGGTAGTGAGACCACCCAGGGCCTCAGCCACACGGGCACGCAGGGTCATGGCCACTGCCGCCATACTTCCCCTAGAGCACTTTACCTCCCCAGAAGTCTCTAGAGTCGGCTTTTTCTCCTGGCGTCGCCCTGACCTGCAGCGGCTTCGGGAGACCAAGGCTGTGTTTTCTGTGGTCAGCGCAGGCTCCCTGGGCCTCACTCAGCTCCACTCCCTGAATCAGGTATCCTTGGCACCTGAAATAAAAAACATCTATCCGTGGCCCAGCCTCGGGTTGACTGGGCAGAGAGAATGCAGCCTGTTTTGGGGTGTTGCGGTGGGCGAGGGGGCCCAAGGGGGCAGCCCCGCCTGGCCCAAGCTGCCTGAGGCCCACACTCTATCCTCGACTGACGGTGTCCTGGGATTTCCATGCTAATTGTGGTGCAGAGGTGCCACCTGGGCAGAAGCCCCCTGTCACCCAGCTACCCCAGAGTCACCATATATGGGGACACGGCAACACGGACTCCACCAACCTGGGCTGGGCTGGCATGGACTCCTCCCTGGGCTTTCCTGTCCTCTGGCCGGGCTCTCTGGGCCCCCATCTGCTGAGCGCAGAGCCGGGCCTCCACCCTGCTGAGGCCTTGGGCCTCTCATCTGTGCTCTTTCCGCCACTTCCATCCTCATCTTCAAACATTTGTTGAGCATCTACTGTATGCCGGGCTCTGGCCTGGGCACTGGGGACCCTGAGGGGCCCATGATTTGAGGGTGGCAATGGGGAGTGCAGCCAAAAAATCTCAGTGCATTGTAGCAGCCATGGGAACTGGCATATGTGCAGCACTGGGGGCCGTCAGCCTACACAGGGAGGGACAGCCACTCCACGTGACCACAGCAGGGGCAGGGGTGATGGTGGGGGGCTGGGAGGGGCACTGGCTTGGAAAATTTCTCCTGTGCCCCTTGGGTGGCTCCTGTCACCCTTTGGGCTCAGCCAAGAGGGCCCCTCCTCGGAGGCTTCACTGGACACCCGCCACAATGGGGTCCCTGGCTGTCTCCACCCTGGCCACTGACAGGGACCTGCTGGTGATGGAGGCTTCCTGGTGCAGCTACAGAAGGGCCCAGCAATGGTCGCCCCTGGACAACACCAGGAGCCTGCAGGCCAGGGGAGTGAGGGACCATCGGGAATCAAGCCAAGGCAATACGGGAACAAAGGCTGAGGGTGCTGGCAGGGCCCTGGTGCCAATTCTCCTGGGGCAGGGATGGTGCTTAGCTACCCTTCCCCAACCTGTACTTCCCAGAGATGTGGAAGGAGGTATGTACAGAATGGTGCTGTGAGGTGAGGATTTGCTCTAAAATGCCCCAGGGGAGCCTGCGGCAGGAGCAGGAAGGGGAGAGTAGATAAAGGTCCAGGGGCTGGCGCCCCACCCCCTCTGTCCTTTGGGTGCTCAGTTTCCTTTGGTGAAGGACGCGGGCTCCTCACCGCCTCCTGCCATTCTCCTGGGCAGCGACCCTCAATGTGGGCTGGGGGACAGCGGGGAGGCTCCTGGAGGGAGGAGTGGAGGGTCCTCAGAGCCATCTGGCCAGGGGCATCCTCCTACTATAGCCAGGCGGTTAGGACTCTGTGCGCTGCTACTGCCGCTGACGCTGACGCACTCTGCTGCAGACACAAAGGCTCTTTCCAAGGAGGAGGAGGCCCAGGTACCTGGGAGGTGAGTCAGCCCCTGACGTGGTGAGTGCGGTGCCTGCATCACTGCTGACAGGCCTGCCAGCACCTGCAGAGCTGCAGACAGAGGGAGGGGAAGGAGAGAGAAGGGGAGGGAGGGGAGGGAGGGGAAAGGGGAGAGAGAAAGAAGGAAAGAGGGAGGGGAGAGAGGCGGAGGGATGGAGGGGAGAAGCCAGAGCCCCTCTGAGCCATAAGCTCCAGGGGGATGGGGAGTTTTGTGCTCAGCCAAGGCCCTGGGCAGCGGGTGATCTGGGGAGGGGGTCCTGGGGGTGCCACACGGGTCCCAGACACAGGGAGCCTGGAAACCAGAGGGAGAGGGTGATGAGATGGGTTTGAGGCTCTGCTCTGGGCACCCGTGGCCTCCTGCCAGCTTCCAGGCTGACTCTCTGTAGCACTGGTGGCTGCCGCCTCCCTGTCAGTGGCTCCCCCACACCACCCTCACCCCCAAGAGCAGGGCAGGGTCTTGCCCAAGGTCATGCAGTACTGGCCCTGAGCACTCTGGGTCCGGATCCTCAGATGGGGACAAAGTCAGACTCCCCTGCCCGAGATGACAGAGCAGAGTCCTGCATGGAGCCTTCAGACCTGCGTTCCTGTGCCCTCCAGAGCGCGGAGCAGAGCCGCATCCACCACCTCCTGCTTCACCAGGCCTGTGAGGTCCAAGTGCACTGGGCGATCGTCTCAGTCTGTGCTTACTGCTGTACAGAACACCTGAGACTGGGTGATCTACAAAGGACAGAAATTTATTGTTCACAGTTCCGGAGGCTGGAAGTCCAAGATCAAGGCGCAGGCGTCTGGTCCAGTGAGAGCCCTCGAGCTGCGTCCTCACGTGGCAGAGGCAGAAGGGGAGGCAGACGAACGCTGCGCTGAGCGAAGCTCCCAATTAGGGCCTTAATCCCATTCACGGCGGGGGACCCTAATGGCCTCATCACTTCTGAAAGGCCCTATCTCTCCATACCGTCACGGTGGCAACACCTGAATTTTGGGGGGGACACATTCAGATCATAGCAGAGGTGGAGAAGGAAAGTCCAGCAGGTGGACTTGTGGAGTCCACACAACAGCTTGTGCCCAGGCCCTTGACTCTGGCTGGTACCCACCTGCCTGGGACATTCCATGATTCGCGGAGCACACACTGGGTGTGGTGGGTGGGAGCCCAGGCTCTGGCCACAGGTCTCCAATTCCGGAATCCTCAGGAGTGTCCCCAGCCTGGCCTTGCTCTGCCCCACCAAGGAGCAGGCTGGAGACCTCGTGCTCAGCGGACAAGCCGGCTTAGTCATCATTGCCCTGGGTTGCAGAGGGCTGCTCGGAATCGACTCCGGGGTCTGAGCCATCCTCATTCGTTCCCTTCCTCCCCAAGGCCCTGTGTCAGCTGCAGAGTCAGGGATCCAGGACCCCTGCCTGGGCCCCACCCTGGGGAAGCCGTGGCCCAGACTGCACGGGGCAGGGCAGGGGCTAGGCTGGGGGATGCATTCTCTTTTTGCCATGGGCCAGCCCTGGGCAGTCAGAGGGCCGTGGGAGTTGCCTAGCGGGTGGGGAGGAGTGGTTGCTCCTGGGGTCTGGGTTTCACTGTCTGCCCCCACAGGTGGAGGCCAGACTGCTAGATGGGGCTGTCACCACCTGGTCACATCTCCTCCACGTACAGCCTCCCAGCGGGGAACACGGGGCGTGTGTGGCTGGGTGTGGACACTGAAGGGACAGACCACAGACTGGCTTTGTTCTCTCGCTGGGGCTACACAGCACCCTCTGCTGGCCTCCTCAGGGAGTGCAGGAAGCCCAACCCTCCCAGGGAGCTGGCTCCTCTGGGATCAGCCCAGGTCTGGGTGCGGCTGTGCCTGGGGCTGTCTGTGTCCAGGCAGCGAAGGGCCACTTGCTCTGAATGGCACATGGGATCCTGGCAGGATCAGGGCCAGAGTGCGCAAGAAGGCCTCCAGAAGGTTGAGTGTGGTGGCCTTGCAAGAAGGTGGAACCCATCACCAAGACACAGAGGAAGAGGGGGCATGGAGAAAGCAACACAAGACCCTCCCTGCCCCCAGAGGGGGCGGGAGGTTGGGAGAGTGCTGGGGGGAGAGCTGGCCCCCTCAGCAAGGGGATGGCGGGGCTGAGGGAGCTGTGGGGCTGCAGGGCCTGGTCCAGCTCTTGGGGGAGGTGGGTTCTCCGTGTGCCCAGGGTGTGCAGGGAAGGGCGGGTGCTAGAGGCTGCATCGCAGGACAGGGGCTGGGTGGGCAGGGGCCCAGGGCACATGGGGAAAGGAGGGGTGCAAGACAGGCCCCCCAGCAGGCTCCTGGGGCCTTGTGGATGCTGCCTCTCCACGCTCTTTCTCTGTCCTCAGTCCCAGGGACGGCTCAGACAACTCCCACTCTCCTCACATCCCTCCGCCCTGTGCTGTCCCTCCCTTGGTCCCCCCAGGTCCTTGCCATTGCCCAGAACACTCCACCCACCAATATTATCCCGTCTCTCCAGCCCCCCACCCCAGGAAGACCTTAGCACCCAAGCCCTGACCCCGCAGTATCTACATGAGGTTCTCATTGATTCTTGGGCTTAGGACAAGCTAATGCATCTGGGTGACCTATGTGCCCAGCACGGGGTGGGCACGTGCTTCACAAGTGTTGGGTGGAATAACCAGAGGCCATGGCCATAGGCAGGGACAAGTCCTCCACCTGAGGTCCTGCAGCAAGTGTGGTGTGTGGACAGGTATAGGCCAAGAGAGGCCCAAGGTCCAGAGCTGGTGCCTAATGACACTTCTCTCTGACAGCAAGGGGAGGAGGAATAGACCCAGCCCTGGCCCCAGTCACACGCTGAGCCCCAGCCCCAGTCACACAGCGAGATCCAAGCTGGGTAACATGCTGAGCCTGATCATGGTCACATACTGAGCCCTGACCCCATCCTTTGTGGATCATACAGAGGATGAGACCAGCAAGCCAGGAGCCCCCATGCGTGTGTATTGCTCTCAACCCAGAGAAGCCAAGAGCTGTCCTCCTGCCTCCTCCTCCACATGTGACTCAGTACTGTCCCTAGCCACACGCCCCTCCTTTCGCCCCCACCACAATTCCACACCCAGTGAGGCTCCAGGCCTTGTGGGTGACAGTCACCAGTCCCATGGGCGGGCAAGTGACTCGGGGGCTGACTCATACAGAGTTGGAGGAGGGCGTCTCACAGCTGCGGTCCCCCAGCCTGTCCAGGTGGCCCCTTAGAGAGCACCCATGGCTGCTACCTTCCCCTGTGGTGGGGAGGACCTCTCGGTGCCAGAACCAAGACCTCTCCGCTCCAGGCCCCACGCTCAGAGAACCTGGGGTCCTGGGCTTTGGCCTCTCCCAGGCACCAACTGGGGCTTGTGGCCTCTTTACTACAGGGGTCGGGAGGCTGCCCTGACATGGCAGAGAGGGACTGGCAGGGCTTTGGGAGGTCCTCGGGTGGGGTGATCCCAGACGGTGCAACTGGAGGTGAACTTCAGGGGCAGGGGGCTCCTACCTGTCCCTGTGGTCACTCAGCCACAGCCCTGCCTCAAGGGGTCCTGTAGACAGACATTGGCTGAGCCCAGGGGCTGGGGCATGCAGAGAAGAGGGGAAATTGGAGCTGGAGGAGGAAGGGATGGAAGAGACCTGATAGCAAAAGGCCAGAGTCCTAGGGCCATAGTACCAGAGGGAACAGGGCCAAGGTGCTGAGGGGGTGGGGCCACAGGCCTGGAGTGGAGGGGGGGAATGGTCATGGGGCGGGGCCATGGTGCCTGGGGGGCTGGGCCATGGTGCTGGAGGTGGTCCTAGGGCAGGGTCATGATGATGGAGGGGACAGACCCTGTCCCTTATCTGGCATGGCAACTGTTCTGACAGTGAGCTCTGGTCTCCAGACAGTGGCCACTGGGAGTAATAAAGACTCCATTGGCCACAAAGGAGGGTGGGGCCTCGTCACATTTGGAGAAGATGGACTCTGGGCTTTACTGGGTGCACCTGACCAGGATGAAGGTGGGCAGGCTGGCAGAGAGGTGGCCTGTGCCCTGACCTTACCACCCCCACGGTACCACCACCAAGCTGAGGGAGACATGGTCCTCCTCATCTTCCAGATGAGGACTCTGAGTGAGCAAGGGGTAGAGGTGACCATGGGTCCTCCAGGTCCTGACCCCAGGGAAGGTGGCAGGTCCTCCTCCCACCTCTGCGCTCCTCCTGCATTCGCATTCCATGGCTCCAGAGGAGAAAGCTCCAGGGCTCAGGCTACTCAGCAATGATCATCGAGGCGGACCCCTGCCGCCTGCTCCTTGCCCAATGGCAGGGTGGCCACCTGCGTCCTGACAATTCCAGGTCTGCCTGGCTTGGCCGCCAGGGCCTCTACCTCCCTGTCCGAGGTGCTGAAGCAGAGGCACCGCCCGACCTGATTCAGAACTTCCCTATGGCCGGGGAGGGTAGGGAGAGGCCGGACGACTTGCAGGTCTAAAGGCGGCAGCTGGCTCTGGAGCTGGTGTCGAGGGTGTGGCCTGTGAGTGCACAAGGAGGCAGAGCCCGGACTCCCTCCCTAGGGTGCTGTCCTGCTGGCTGTGTCTTGGGGTGTCCTGTGACCTCAGACAGTGACCTGTTCTCTGGATAGCTCGCAGGGCCTCCCCCTGACCCTGGGCGCTCTGCTGCCCTGGAGTGGTGGGAAGGGTGCCAATACCAGTCAGCCCACATGTCCTAGCTGGGAGAGAGTCCAGGTCACATGTGGGTGGTGGTGGGGAGAGTGCATGGAACCTGCTGGAACCAGTACGTGGGAGGTGGTAGGCCCATCCTTGCCCCACCTCACCCTGTCCTAGTCCTTGTCCTCTCATCTCTATCCTGGGACCTCAGGTGTTCCCCTCCCAGGTGGGAGCAGAGGAGGAAGCAGGAGCTCAGGGAGCGATGTGGCTGCTCCATGTCACACAGAGGCAGCTGTGGGCCTGGCCTCTGTCTCCCAGAACAGGTCCCTGCTCCTCTGACCACCTTCTCTCCCCTCCAGGCTCTGCCTCAGGTAGGAGGCCCCTCAGCACATTGAGGTTCAGAGGAGGACATCAGCATGGAGAAACTGAGGGGGAAGGAAGGAAAGAGGAGATGGCCCTCACCTGTGGGCAGAGGACAGAGCTGCTGACCACCACCCCTAGGCACTTCCTCCCCTGAGCTGGCTTGGACATTTTGTTTGGTTCTTTGGAGTCTGTCCCGGGGCTGGGGAGGGGGTCATGCTTTGCTAAGAGGACCAGCCTCCAGTCCTCCTTACCTGCTGCCTTGACCTAGCCATCACCACCACTACTACTACTGATGATGATGGTGAGGGTGACGGTGATGTTGATGGTGATGACAATGGTGAGACTCATGGTGATGATGATGGTGATGTTGATGGTGATGATGATGGCGATGTTGATGGTGATGATGATGGTGATGGTGATGTTGATGGTGATGATGATGGAGATGTTGATGGTGATGATGATGGTGATGGTGATGTTGATGGTGAGGGTGATAATGATGGTGATGGTGATGGTGATGATGATGGTGTTGTTGATGGTGAGGGTGATGATGGTGATGGTGAGGGTGAGGGTGATGGTGATGTTGACAGTGATGATGATGGTGAGAGTGATAATGATGGTGAGGGTGATAATGATGGTGATGGTGAGGGTGAGGGTGATGACGACAGTTGGTGAGGGTGATGGTGAGGGTGATGACGACAGTTACCAGTGGCTGGTGCTGGGTGCAGCACCCAGGTCAGTGCCCCAGCCCTGCAGAACTGTTTCCTCCTGTTCCTTCTCCCTGTCAAGAATGGTGGTGAGGAGTTGAGTTAGGAGACTGGCTCAACCAGGAGAAAGGTTGTGGGGACACCTTCAGTGGATGCTGTTAGTGGTCATTTTAAGATGTCTACAGATTCTCAGGAACTTCCCATGCATGAGGACAAGCCTAATTCCCCTCTTGCTGAGTGTGAGCTGGTCTTGTAATGAATAGAATATGGCAGCAGTGTGTGATTTTGGAGACTGGATCATAAAAGGCACTGAGGCTTCCTGTCTGTTCTCTCTCCCTCCCTGTCTCTCTCTGTCTGTCTCTCCCTCCCCTCAGCACACTTCCCTGGGTCCCAGTTCTCAGGGTGTTTACCCCTGCCCAAGGCTAGCTATTCCCAGACCTCTGCAGCTGTCAGCACTTGCAACCTTGGTGAGAGCCACCTGTGAATGAGCCAGGAACTCCTTAATGGCAGAGATGTGATGAGTTATCTCTGGACTTTGCCAACACCGCTGCCAAGAAAGGACAGCACCAATAAAGAGCTGTTGAATAAAGAAAGGATAAATCAATGTGAGAATCCCTTGACAGACAAACTAGGAGGGCAGCATGAACCTGACCCTCTAAATGAAGGCAGGGCAGAGACATTGCTACTCCCTGGGGTCTCAGGGCTCCAAAGTCATCCCATCTCTGATCCCAGGGCTATATTCCTTCTGGGGTCTCTCTGGCTGGGACTCCTGGCCCTTGCTTGGGCAGAGGGGAAAGGCTCCATGAAGCAGTATCCCCCACTCACACAGCTGCCCACTGCCCAGCCACCTCCTCATCTACCCTCCTCAGTAGCTGCTTGGGCTCTGTCACCCTTCTGGGTTCCAGTGGTCACTCTTTCTGGGCCCCAGAGTCCCTGTGCACACTTTTAGGGGCCCTAAAGGGCTGTGCTCCCAAGTTCTTCATATGATAGATTCTTCAAGGACTGAAGTTTGGTCTTATCTATCTTTGTGCTCCAAAAGGTGGATGGGTGGGTAGGGCAGAGGCTAGGTGGGGGATGGATTGCTGGATAGAAGAGTGGAAGGTTAGGGGTAGGTAGGATAGATGGATGAATGGGAGCATGAGTTTACTGATCATGATGTTAACAGTTATACCGATGATGAGTATGGCCATGATGGGGTCGGGAGTAGATATGGGGAGTATCAGTGAGGAAAGTGTTGAGGGTAGTAGTTGTGATGATAATGATGTTGATGGTGATAATGAGGATATAAGCTATGGCAACCAGGACAAGGTTAATGGACATGATGATGGGAAAGGTGACCATGAGAGTTATGATGGTGATAATCATGATGTCATGACAATGTGGAGGTGGTGCTAACAGCAGTGATGATGGTGATGATGATACTGTAATGATGATAATGGGGATGATTATGGTGATGATAATGGTGATAATCATGACTGTTGTCGAAGGTAATGAGGATGATGGTGGTGATGATGGTGATATCACTATCAGTGATAATTGATGATGATATCACTGTCAATGATGATGATGGTGATGATGATGGTGAGGGTGATGGTGATGTTGATGGTGATGACAATGGTGAGACTCATGGTGATGATGATGGTGATGTTGATGGTGATGATGATGGTGATGTTGATGGTGATGATGATGGTGATGTTGATGGTGAGGGTGATGATGGTGATGGTGATGGTGATGATGATGGTGATGTTGATGGTGAGGGTGATGATGGTGATGGTGATGGTGATGATGATGGTGATGGTGATGGTGAGGGTGATGGTGATGTTGACAGTGATGATGATGGTGAGGGTGATGATGATGGTGATGGTGAGGGTGAGGGTGATGACGACAGTGAGGTGATGATAGTAATAATCATCATGGTGATATCAAAGGAGATGGGGTTGGGGTGATGATGAGGGTGTTTGTGTCAGCACTGGAATTGGTGATGGTGGCATTTGGTTTTGGAGGAGGTGATGAGGGTGTTGGACATGTGAGGGTCGCAGGTGATGGTGACTGTCATGCTCTGAGGCCCTGATTGGACTGAGAACTCATCCCCAAACTGGCTTAGCTGACTGTCCACAGATTTAGGGCCTGCCTCGTCCAAGCTTCTGCCCCAGGTGTGGGCTGGCAGGGAAAATTGCTTTCAGGCTCTTAAAGGCTGTCCTCTGTGGAGGCTATGGTATGGCCCTGGGGTACCTCCCCATCTACCCAGAGAGAGACACAAAGACTATGGGGCCAGTGGGGCCAGCATGACCCTCCACTGCAGAAGTTTTCCTGTCTCTTTGGTCTCCGGTAAGTGCTTGTGGGAGAGATGTGTTGCTGCCATCTCTCCAGAGCTGGGGTTAAGTGGAGGCCTCAGCTCCTTCTGGATGTTTCACTTGTCCTCAGATGTTGCCCTGGGCAGGTGATGTGGGAGTAACAAAGACACCATGGCTTAATGCTCCCATTGTCTGTTGAAGAAAACTGAGGCCAGAGAAAGGAAGGGACCAGGTTAAGCCTAAATCTGGATCCCTGTCTGGGACCTCCCTGCCCTTGGGACCTGGGGTGAGCCCACCTTGTGTTGTAGACCCCTCCCCTGGCTGGGGAGTCTCACTCCTGGTCCTGGGCCCATTTTTGCCCTGTCCCATTTTTGCCCTGTCTCGCCTCAGTAGCCTCGCCCGTGATGGGCAGGGCAGGTCAGTCCTACGCAGCACCGCCTCACCATGCCAACCCTTTTTTTGTTTGGACCAAAGATTGAAAAAGGAGGGTGGGTGAGGATAGAGGGAGAGGGAGCCAGGAGAAAAGTCTAATGAGTAAGTAGTTAATTTAGGAAGTGGCTTGGGCTTGCAAGCCGTTATTCTCTGAGAAGGAGATTCCACGCCTGTCCCCGGCAGCACGGGCATCTGCCCCCTCCCATTTATTAATAACGCACAGTGGTAATGTCATTTGGCACTCTCCATAAATGTGTCACTACGCTGACTAATTCTTCTTAATTAGGAACAAGGACAGAAAAGCGTTGTCCTTGGAGGCTTGACAAGCAGGGCTCTCTTGAGTCTGCGCTGCTGCCGCCCGCCTGCTGCCTCTGGCATCACGGGTCCCTCGACATCCTGGAAGTTGGGTCCAGCCAGGACTGAGTCTCAGGTTCAGGCTGGGTGGTTCTGGGCCCTTCTGCTGGGATCTGGGCTCAGCAGCACAGCCCTGGAGGGGCAGCTGCTGTGACAGTCCCTGGATGGGGGCAGAGGGGTAAGACGCCCACATCTGCCTCCGGAGGAGGCAATAGCGGTTACCCATCATGGTCACCAGGCGTCTCCCTCATGGGAGCTGGGCCAGGCACTGGTCACTCAGGCATGGGCAGAGCACAGTCTCTGCCTGCAAGATGCTCCCGGGCTGTATGGGCAACACCTCATGGCAGGGTAATGTTCAGTGGAGCCCAGATCTAGGGGCGCCCAGGGTGGGGAACACTTCCTGCAGTCTGAGGATGTCCTGCACAAAGGGACCTGGAGCCAGCCCTTGGTGGGCAGAAGGGGAGGGGGGCTCAGGAAGGGGCGTGGTCCACAGCCCTCTTGTAGTGTCCCTCACTGTCCCCATACCCTCCTGCCAGCCGGCCCGTACCATGTGCCTGCCTCGGGCTGGGGGAGGCTTGAGGGCTGTGGAGTTTTCCCAACAGGACACCCAGCCCAGGGCCAGTGCAAACCCACATCCCATGATAATCCCTGTAGTAACAGCCACGCAAGTTAACACTGGGCGAGTATTTTATGTGCCAGGCACTGCCCAACTTAATCCTCAGCCCTCCTCTGGGTGGGCGACATTGTCGTGGCTGTGATCACGGCAGCACTGGCAGGTTCAGCTACTTCCCATGGAGAGGACTGACAGCCAGAGGTCAGAACACGAAATGAGTATTTCAGCAAATGCTTCCAGATTCATCGGACCCCCTCAGCTCTGGTACTCACAAGAGACTTTCTTCTTTAGCGGCGGAAATGTCTTCCCAGCTTGTTTGCAGAAATGGGGGCTAGAAGCTCCGGCGAGGGCGTGCTTGGAAACTATGACATCCTCCATGCCCAGCCTGGGCCCGGAGCCGCTCACCAGCTGTGGCCCTTTCTGATGTTGCAGAGACATGGCAACAGGGCATCATTCTGATGGCTGGGTTGGCTGAGCCATCGTCTCAACATTCACATCCTCCTAGGGGACCCCTGTGGTTGGAGGAGGTAGGGGCATGGATGACAGCCTGGCTCACGGCCTGGGGGGTGATGAGGCAGGCAGCCAGTGTGGCACTTTCAAATTGTCCTGTCACAATAAACAGCAGCCTGGACTGGGGACCTCCTCGCCTCTTCACCCAGTAGGAAAGTGAATTTAAAAACTTACCAAGGTCACATGGCCAGTAATGACCAAAACTGGAGTTTGAACCAGTCCTGTCTCCCCCAGAGCCCTTACCCTTCATCAGCAAAGGACAATGCCAGCCAGAAGGCAACCTCTGCACAAGGGCGATCATGCTGATAACGAAGGTGGTGGCAGTGATGGAAGGTGGCCGTGGTGTGGCGTGGCCATGAGACTAAGGTGGTGATGGCAGCAGCAGTGCTGGTGGCAGTGGCAATGGTGGTGGTGGCAGTCATCGTGGCCGTGTGGTAGAGACAGTAGTTGCAGTGGATGCAGGTGATAACTGCGGCACGGGTTGGGGGAATGGCTGTGACAATGTTTATGGCAACTGGCAAGTGAGAGCCTGAGCTACCCTGAGAAACCAGTGGATGTCAGGTGTCTCTCGCTGGTCTCTTGGGACAGGCAGTGCCTGGGAGTGGCTCTCAGACCCCTCCTCCTCCCTCCCTCAGACTCAGCCTTATCGCTCCAGTGGAGATGCAGAGACCCTACGGACTCTTCCGATGGCATTTTATTTTTATCTAGAAAATGCAGTGCGTGGTTCAGATCCTGTGATAGGCACCCCAGACCTGAGGGGGGCCAAGCCCCATGGGGCAGCCTGGAGGCCCCGGAGGGCGGAGCACCCCCAGGTGGGGGAGGGAGGAGGAAGCTGTGGCTTCAGCCCAGGAGCTACTGTCAAGGAAAGGAGGGTGTGCTGGGCAGGGCCCGGCCTTCCCGGCTGCTGGGGCTCGGGGTGTGTGTGTGGGGTGGGGTGCGCATCCAGGCTGGGGCTGAAGCTGCGGGCAGCCCCCAGGGCCCTGGACCTTCACGCTGACCACTGGGTTTGGAGACAGAATGTGTGTGGTGGTGGAGACAAATGCCCGAAGGCTGTCTCGTGACCCTCCTCACCTGCCCCCTCTGGTCTTGGGCCCACAGTCTGTGCCCGGCCTCCCCTCCCCCTCCCTCCACAAGGGAGCTAGAGTCTGGCCAGCGGGCAGCAGGCTGGAGACAGAGGGATGTGAAGTGCGGTGCCGAGAGACAGGGACAGAGAGGTAGAGGGAGACAGAGAGATAGAGACAGGGAGATAGAGAGAGACAGAGAGATAGTCAGAGAGACAGAGACAGGGAGAGACAGAGGGAGACAGAGACAGAGATAAAGAGACAAGAGACAGAGGAAGACAGGAAGAGACAGACAGAGAGAGACAGAGACAGAGAGAGACAGAGAGATAGAGACAGAAAGACAGAGATAGAGACAGAGAGACAAAGAGACAGAGACAGTGAGATAGAGATAGACAGAGAAAGACAGGGAGAGATAGGGAGACAGAGAGAGACAAAGAGACAGAGGGAGACAGAGAGAGACAGAGAGACAGAAACATAGAGACCCAGGGAAAGAGGGGGACAGAGGCAGGATGGCCTGAGATGGAGTGAGGCAGTTGACCCAGCCAGCAGGTGGTACCTGGGCCCTGAGGTGCATCTGGGGTCAGCCCAGGAGGGAGCAGAGGGAGGGAGGACTCCTCTGAGGGAGTGGCCCATCTGAGGGGGAATGTGAAGTCTGCCAGGGGTCCCAGAGCCCTTCCTAGCAAGGGCAACTGCAGACGTCTGCACATGGGGCAGGCAGGGGCAGGGGCTGGGGCTGGGTGCAGGGGTGGGTGCCACTTGCCAGCCAGGACTGGGGCAGCCCCTGCCCCACTCTGTGCCACACTCACCTGGGCCAACACCTTGGCTTGTCTCTCAAGAGGGTCCCATCCTCTGAAGCGCTGCCCTCCATCACGGGCCCTGATCCCCAGACCTGCTTGTTCCAGGGAAGGAATGCATGCATTTTTAGAAGAATCCATGAAAGTCGGGAGGCATAGCTCCTGGGGGTGGGCCATGGAGGGTGTGCGCCCCAATGCAACCTCCCTGGCTGTGGTCCCACCATTCCTGACCCCTCAGCTGGCTGGGAGGGAGGAAGGGAGAGGGGGAGGCCCTACCAGCCCCTGCCCAGGGGCAGGAGAAGAAGCCCAGGTGGCTGGGCAGGTGGGACCAGCCCTCACTTTCCTCGACCCACCCCCATCCTGGCTCCACAGGGCCTGGTGCCTTCCCACACCAGGCACCCGAGGCAGCAGACCCAGAAGGTCTTCTGAGGAGCCCGGCTGGGGTTCTGAGGGTGCCAGACAACAGGGCACTGTGGGAGGAGGATGAGCCGCCTCAGACAGATGGCCAGGTTCCCCATACGCCCCTCATCCTCTCTGTGGCTCGGTTTCCTCACCTGTAGGATGGGGTGGCAGGGATCACCCCGGTTGTCCTGGGCTTCAGGGAGCTGCTCAGCCGCTGGAGGGCCCCTCCCTTTCTCCCACATGCCCTCCTCTTTCACCGGCTTTTCCACGGACTCCTCCATTCCCACCCCAGGACTGAGGGGCCCTGATGGAGGGACAGGCACAAAATGAAAACACGGGCCCTTTGTTTAAAAATCAGTGAAAACTCTGCAGCATTACGGCTAACCCAGTGTACTGAGCTCAGGGCCCTGAACGACCACCCAGGCCACCTGCGTGTCCTATCACAACACTGTGCTGAGCCTTGCACAGGCCTAGGCCTGAGAGCTGAGGGTTCCCAGGGGCAGGTGCCCTCAAGGAATCCCTTGGGACACCCGTCGGGCACTGGGGAGACATGGAGCCCAGACCTGGGCGATGAGAAGACTTTCGCCTGGCGGCCAATACCTCCTTGGTGGCGGAGGCTCATGGCTCAGGCCTGGCATCTGGGAGGCTGGCAGGGGACTGGGAGGTGCCCATGCCCAGGAAGTGAAGTGGGAGGAGGTGAAGGAAGGCTGACCTGGGGCACCTGAGGGATCAGCAGCCAGGACAGCAGGTCAGGAGCCCATGGAGGGCCCTTGGCCTGAGACGGCAGCCCAGGTTGCCTGTCGGAGTGGGCCGGGGCGGTTGGGTCGGTTGCGGCAGCTGAGAAGGGCCCAGCCCCCAGGCAGAGGCAGAAGAGGGAGGAGCCAGCCAGAGGAAGGTGGCAGGAGCAGAAAGGCTAGAGGGAATGGATGAGGAAGGTCTAGCTCTGCGGTTTCCTGGCTGTCCCCAGGGGGCCAGGGCCCTGTAAGCCCCTCCTCCAGGGAGCCTTCCCTCACCCTGCTGCCGTGCTCCCTAAGCTTCTGCCCCCTGGCCTGCCTCATGGAGCAGAGCCCGGCGGGGTGGTCAAGGCAGTGAGTGAGAAGCTGCACCAACTCCTGGCACCAGCGGGTGTTCAGTATTGACAACTGTCCACATTTTGTCAGCCCAGCACAGAGCCCGGCTCCCTCAGGGGAGGAAGAGTCCCCAGGGATTTGCGGGAGACTGAGGGGCTGCTGGGCAGGGCTGGGACCTCTCTTGGGAGAGGAAAGTCCCCGGCTGCCCTCCCCTGCGGCCGACCGTATGCAGCAATCCTCCTGGGGCCCAGCGCCACAGGCGCAGGCAGGGACACTGAGGTCCAGGGAGCGCAGGGGTGGCATCCCCCCGGCCTCTGACCTCCCAGCCTGGGCTAGGCCATCCATTTCTGGCAGGGCTGGGGCTGGGCAGGGGTCTGCTCAGGGCAGCCCCTCAGCGGGGCGAGCGGGTGGCGCAGAGCCTGCCTGCGTGGGGAAGCTCCTCGTCGCGTCACAGCCCAGCTATTCTCAGCCTCGCTCCTTGTATGGTGCCGGAAGTGAGCTGCAATGCTGGCAGCCTGTGGCACGGGGAGAGATTTAAATGGAAATGCAGAGAACAGCAGGAAAGTGCAGCCGCCAGGGCGGGGGCGGCAGGCTGTCCTGGATGCCACCCCCCTCCCTGGCACGGGTGTCCTCAACCCCCAGCTCTGGGGGCGTCTGGCCGGCCAGCTGGCAGCAAACCTCCATCCTCACAGAGGGGTGGCCACCCTCGGGGCTCCTGCAGCAGGATTGGGGCCAGGTGGGCGTCCAAGGAGGCAGTGGGGGAGCGTAACAATCTGGCTGGGGACCCTACGGGGCTGAGGGGTCGTGGCTGTCAGGCTCCACCCCCCAGGCCGGACCGCAGTGGCTCCTGGTGAGCCCTCGTGCTTCCCCCCCACACAACTATGCCGGGGCTCCCCACTCAGCACAGGCACCCGACACGGGGACTCCTGTTCCCTCAGCCCTACCCTCTAAACAGCCCTTCTCATCCTGGCTGAGCCAAGGGGGCTGAAGACATGTCCCTTTCTCATTTCCCCTGCCCTCTAGGCTCTGTCCTGAAGGACAGAATACAGAAGGCCACCCACTCTGCACCCACCTGCCGTGCCACCCTCTTCACGAGGACATCTCTCCTCACCTGTCTGCTGTGGTCTCCAGCACACCTGGGGGCAGAGCATCTCTGACCCGGAGATGCCATGTGCCCAGAGCATGCCCAGGGCAGGCACCAGCACTGTGCAAGAGAAAACCTTGGCCAGATCTGGTCAGAAAGGCACCCCTGCCCCTGTCCCCACACACTCACACTCACACACACACACACACACACATTCACACACACATACACATTGTCACACACATGGTCATAAACCCACACAGACACACAGGAAGAAAGACATCATTTGTGTGTAGAGGCACACACAGGGGAGGACAAGGCACACAGAAGACTCAACCAAAAAGGCACTGGGAGGCCAGGAAGCCTTCTTGGAGGTGGTGACTCTGGGCTCAGATTAAGACAACACAAAGCAAAGTTGAGGCTTTATGCTTAGGTTTTAACACTAGGTTAACATCATGAATTGAACAGGGGGTGGCAGGTGGTGGAGTGGACAGGGTATTCTGGGTGAAGGGAGCCTTGTGGTCACAAGGCCAGTTGGTTCCTCTTCACCCTCCACCATGCCACCCAAGCTGACCCCAACCTCAGCCACCATTTAGTCCAGTCTGCCTGCTGTGTGCCAAGGATGTAGGGTTGGAGGGGTGGAGTGGCTTGTGTGAGGTCACACAGCACAGTGGGGGCACAGGATGAGAGGCACTCAGTCCTCATCTAGTGCTCAGACCAGGCTGGAGGTGCCCACTGTGCCGAGGGATGTGACCCAGGCCAGAGGCACTCATGAAGGGCTCCTGGGCTCCAGCCTGTCCACTGTTCCCACCATCACACGTGTTTCCTGGTGTGTGTGCCAAGACTCACACCTGCAATGACCCCTCCTCCCTTGTCCCTGCCAGGGCACTACCAGTCCGAGGGGGACCAGCCTGACGCCCCCATCAAGAGTCCCGGGAAGGAAACACCTGCTGGTGCTGACAGGTGGCCCAGGACAGTGGCCTTGTGCTGCCAGCCAGGCGCCACACACAGCCCAGCATCCTCCAGGCCTGCGTGTGTGTGTTGGGGGGTCATGGGGTTGCCGCCGACCTTATGGGGTGCCCTATATCTCCCTGAACCCAACCCCTCCCAGGAACATGCATCCACCTGGTACAGTGCCTGCCAAGTCTGGCTCAGGAACTGTTTGTTGACTGAATGACTGAATCACCCTGACTGTTCACAGAGGCACCCCTGCCCGGTTCCCACAGATATCCTTAGAGGTGGGGGACCTGCCCCTGACCACTGAGCAGGCAAAGGACAGAGGCAGGATCCCTGTCTGTCAAGCCACCTGCCTGCTTCCCCAGCCACAGTGCTGCTGCCCCAGACAGCCTCTGAGAGACTCCTGGAGGGGGCTAGAGTGGAATAGGACAGATGTCTCTGGAGGGCCCTGTCTGTGCTGGGCGCATCTCCCAAGGTGACACTGAGGGCCAGGAGAGCCCCTGAGGCATGGAGTGCTGACACTGGTGCAGGGGGCTGAAGCTGATGGCCTGGGGGCAGATGGGAGACAGAGTCGCTGGGTGGGCGACAGAGCAGAGACAGTGCGTGCATATCACAGGTGAGAAAACTGAGGCTGGGGGTGGGGGTTGAGGAGACTTGCCCATGGTCACACAGGACATGACCCCTACACCTTTCCTGCCCTGCCTCTGGCCTTACCCACTGTGTGTTCTGGGCAGGCAAGTCCCTGGCCCTCTCTGGGCCTGGATCTCTCCTTCCATATAATGGTGGGGTAAGGGGTGGGTAAGGAATGAATGTCCCTTGAGGATGGGCTCACACCACCCAGGGCCCTTGTCTGCCGGTGGTCAGTGGCAGTCTGGGCTCTGACAAGCCTCCTGGCCCCAGAGGGGATGGCTGTGGGGAAGCCCAGCTGTGCCAGGATCAGAAAAACACAAAACTTTCCTTGGATGCTGGACTGGGAGGCGCTGAGGTGGGAGGCAGGAAGGAGGGGGGAGGAGGAAGCAGGGAGGAGGGTCTGATGTGTGGGGGCCCGGAACAGGCTGCCTGTTCCAGGGACAGGGATACAGCAGCACACAGCCTGCCAAACAGGAGAAGAGGAAGGAAGGAAGGAGGGAGGGAGGGAGGGGCCCAGAAAGAAAATGTTCCCGCAGCTCCAGGGGGCTGGGAGGCTGCGCAGGGAGCGGGTGGGTGCTCAGAGCCCCCTCCACCCACCCAGCGACTGTCTCCCGTCTGCCCCCAGGCCATCGGCTTCAGTCCCCTGCACCAGTGTCTGAGCACCCCATGCCTCAGGGGCTCTTGCGGCCCTCGGCGTCACCTTGGGAGATGCACCCAGCACAGACAGGGCCCTTCAGAGACGCCTGCCCTATTCCACTCTGGCCCCCTCCAGGGGTCTCTCAGAGGCTGTCTGGTGCAGCAGCACTGTGGCTGGGGAAGTGGGCAGGTGGCTTGACAGACAGGGATCCTGCCTCTGTCCTTTGCCTGCTCAGTGGTCAGGGGCAGGTCCCCCACCTCTAAGGACATCTGTGGGAACCGGGCAGGGGTGTCTCTGTGAAGTCACAGCCTTGCAGCCTCTCCTCCCTGCCGGATTTCCGGCTCAGTCCCCTTTTTGCCTTTGGTCTTTTGCCCAGACTCAGCAGACCCTGCAGACCCTGCGGGGCATCCCCTGCTCTCGGGAGGGGTCTGGCGCCCTCAGCCCCAACTCTGGTCTGCCTCACCTGTCCCACATTCTCACTGCAGGTGGCCCCTCAGCAGGGATGGCAGACAGGGGCAGTGGGTGCAGGGGTAGGGGGGTGCAGCAGAGGTTCCAGGTGTCCTCCGAGCTGCCTGGGCCCAGATCCGCCCCCGCCAGCTGCCCCCACATCTCACCAGGGCCTGTGCAGCTGCAGTAGGACCCATCCCTGGGACCCTTGCTGACTTGGCCTTGGAGGCAGAGAAGGTGGACAGAGTGGGGTAGCAGCGAGAGCCCCTCTCCTGGGGAGCCGAGGGGGCACCTCCCTCCTCTCACATCCCAGCGGTGACACTGAGGAGGGGCTGCCAGCAGGATGAGCTGGGAGAATCCTCGGGCCAGACCAGGTGGGCACCGCAGCCTCACTGGACACCCAGGCCCTGGCATTGTCACCCACTTTACAGATGGAAGGTTGAGGCTCCAGTGAGCAACTGCCACACGTCTCCTGACTAGAAAGGGTGGGGGGCAGCTTGACTCCTTCACCCTTTCCCTGAATCCCTGAACATCTGCCCAATGCCCGCTGGGCCAGTGAGCTCACAGATGAGGTGCCTGCCCCAGACAGGACAGGTTGGGGGGCTCACCCAGGCTGGGCAGCTTGGGAAGCCCTGTCCCATGCCAAGAATAAAGGTGCCATAGGAAGAGAGGACGCCTGGGCTGGGAGCCCAGCCTGAGAACAGGTTGCAGGCTGAGGTCAGAGGTTAGCAGGTCCTGCAGCACAAGGACCCCAGGCTGTGCAGCCAAGGACACTTGGCTTGTGGGGATGGCATGAGGCTGTCCAACAGATCTGGTCAAGGAACCCAGCCCACACTGGCAGCCTGGTCTGTCTCCTGCCCCCATGGGCAGTGGGTGGCAATGAGCTGAGGCCACATGACCAGGACACCTTCAGGGCAGCAGGACTGGGGAGTGGTCACTGTAGGAGTGGGTGTCTGGACCACCTGGGCTGGGCAGTCAGCAGGGGCAAGAAAGCTTTGTCCCCAGTGGTGGGGCCCCCGCAGCCCTCTCCTGCTGCCCGGCTCCTCACTTGGCAAGAGCAGCCATGCAGCCCACGGCAAAGGACCACAACAGGGGCCTTGGAGTGCATGACAAATGATCAGAGTGGGTGGGTGCGTGTATGTGCTGGTATGTGCGTGGGTGAGTATGGGGTGCGGGTGGGAGCTCTGCCCCACAGGAACCTGGGTGCACACTCGGTACTGCTAACTCTTCCCCATCCCCTCCCGGGAGACCAGCAGGACAGGGGCAGCAGCGCCCGTGGATACACGTGGCATCCTCACAGCACAGGGCTGGTGTCAGGCAGCCGGGCTGTTTCTGGGCCCGTGGGCCTGCTGGGGGGCCGACTCCCTACACTCTGAGCCAGCCAGCAGGGACAGCTGGGCATGTCCCTGGAAGGGCACCAGGGAGGGGCTTGGGGCACCTGTGCTCTGAGGCACAGGGCATGAGGCTCAGGGCATGGACCCCCCCACCTTGCTGAGCAGGATCCCACACACCTGTGGGGGCCCAGGCCACAGGGGCTCGGGGGCCAGCACTGAGGGGTCCCTGAAGGCAGGTGTGACCCTGTGTGGAAAGGACACTGTTGCAGAATAGTCTTAAGAATGAAGGGAGGGAGCTCGCCATTCCCAGGCTGGGCAGGGGGGTCAGAGAGACCCAAGGCTGGAGCCGGGAAGAGGGGGCAAAGGATGCATTTGGGAGAGAGACTTACTTTGGAATAGGCATCTTACCAGGGCCTGCCAGATCTCAGCCTGGGGGGCCACCCTCCCCCACTCAGGCTGCAGGAGCGGCAGGCCAGCTGGGTTCTTCGAGAGTGGGTCCCCCAGGGCCCTGTCCACCTGCCCCTTCCGAAGCTGCACCCCTGGGCCACCCTGATCTGGGTGAGGCTGGGGCTTGTCAGGGAACTGGCAGTGGGGGGGCTGGAGCAGGAGGGAAGGAAGGGCGGTTCCTGTAATAAGAGGCCCCCACAGCGGCTGGGAGCCAGCCTGGCCTCTTTTCCAGAGGCGGAAGAAGGAGCCCAAGGCTGCAATGCGGGGGTTTGGTGAGGGCTTCTGGGGCGATAATTGGGCAGCGATTAAGTGTTCCCGGTGGCAGCGGCTGCTGCCTGTCACCTGTCAGCTCCGCTGGCTGCGTTCACAGCCTCTGTACAAACCCTGCCAGGCAGGGAAGGCAAGGGTCTATGTGACCCACCCCCAGCATCTACCCCACACAGTCCAGAGCAGGCCTGTGCTCTCTCAGGCCACGTGCTCTTGACGGGGCCACCTCTGCCATGCTCTTTAGCGGGTGATGGGAGAGGGGGTGGTGGGGGCCATGGCATTGAGGAGGCATCAGGATTCCTCACCAAGGGTCTGGCTCTGGTCTGCCCAACCCTGCCCTGCTCGCCGGGCCACCTTTGGAACTTGGCCCCTCTCCAGGCCTGGCGCTCCACACACAGGGGCTGACGCTGGCCTTCCAGATCCGTGTGGCAATGCGGGCTCATGCTGTCACCCCCAGGTTATAATCTCCAACCTTAGCTCAGGTGCCCCTTTCCCCACACCCTTCCACCCTGGTCCCACCTCCTTCTCTCTGCCCCCCACCTGGAAGCCTTGTCAGTTTGCTGCTGTCTTGGGTCGGGGTCGGGGAGCTGGAGACCACTGCTGGCCAGAGGCCTGAAAGCCAAGCTCTGGCAGTGCCACCAGCTAGTCAGGGGCCCTCAGAAGCCACATGGGCTTGTAAATCACAGGCAGAGCTGCCCCATGTCACTGAAATGCTGGCCCTCACGCTCACGGACACACACGCATGGGCAGTGCCCAGCTAGCTCATCAGACTGACCCCTGCCGCCACAGGCATGCTCGCCCCGACACACATGGCCCACGGTGACCTGAGAGGTGCACTAGATGCCGGGCCACACTCACCGACAGGGACAGGGCATCGCACACAGCACCAGGAGCCCAGGGATTCCGCAGTGGGAAGGCTGGGGTGGTCCCTGTGTGTGGAGGCTTCTCTGCCTGGCTCCCCCTCCCTGCTCTGCAGCGCCCCTCCGCCCTCCCTCCTCTGTCCGCCCACTTGCCTTTAATTAGAAATGCCAGGAGAGCCATTTTGGGGGAGTTTTTGCCAGAAAGACATTCCTGGGGACAGGGCTGGAGGAAGGAGGGGACAGACTGGCTCTGGTGGGGAGGGCTCCCCAGGAGAGCAGAGGAGGAGGGGCTCTGAGAGGTGGGCAGGGAGCGGGATTCCAGGGAGTGTGGGTGCCTGTGCCCTTGAGTGCCTGAACAAGACAGAGGGGGCTGTGCGTGGGGGGCATGAGTGTGTGCGTGGGGGGCATGAGTGTGCACATGGGGGCATGAGTGTGTATGGGGGTGTGAGCGTTGGGAGGTATGAGTGTGCTGTGTGTGTGTGCACGTGTGTCTGAGAGAAGGAGAGGGAGATTGAGAGGAGGGGGTAAGGTGTCTTGACCGTCATTGTGTCCCTGTGCCTCTGACTGTGGGCAGTGGTGTGTGTTACCTGTGCCCAGATAACATCAGAGAACCGAGACCCCCACCCACCCAGCCACAATGGAGTAACCCGGGAAGGGCGTCCCTCCCGCACCAGGTTGCCAGAGAGGCTGAAGGGGCCTCGCTTCCAGGGGATCTCAGCTTCCGGAGCCCCATTCCTTATATGGTGCTGTGCTTCCCTCTGCCTCTCCTGACTGTGGCTGTCGGCATCCCCTCCTTCTTCCCTCCTCCCTCTTCCCTCCCTCTTCCCTCCCTCTTCACTCCCTCTTCCCTCCTCCCTCTTCCCTCCCTCTACCCTCCTCCCTCTTCCCTCCCTCTTCTCTCTTTCCTCCTCCCTTCCTCCCTCCCTCCCTACCTCCCTCCCTCACTCCCTCCTCCTCTCTCCATCTTCTTAGAAGTCCTGGAGCTTCTGGCCAGGTTCCTGCTATAGCCTAGGAGTTCAGGCCCAGTGTCCTTCCATGGGCATGGTCACTGGGGGGACAGGTGACCCCTCCATCTCCTCCAGCCCCATACTCCCCAGGAAGCAGCTGCCAGGTTTCCCTGGAGACACAGAGAAGTCTAAAGACCTGGTGTGGGGGCACAGGCAGTGCTGTCCAGCCATTGCCACAGGGGCAGGTGTCACACATCCACACCAATGCCAGCGATTGGGGCAGAGCCTCACACAAAGCACAGGAGGACCAGCCCAGGACCTGGACTCAAGGGAGGGCAGGAGCTCAAAGGCACATCTGGGAACTCACACCTGGGGTTTCCTCTGTGTGTGTGCGTGGACTCGCTGGACCCCTCAACCAGGGCAAGGGGTCTGATAGAGGAGGGTCCTAGCCCTGGCTTTTCTCTGCGGCGGAATATCCTGCAAAGCTGGACAGGGCAGGGGCAGGGACAGTGGCAGTGAGAACCCACGAGAGCAGTGTCCAGCGCCATCCCCCCTTAGGAAAGAGGGGCGAGTGAGACCCTGGGGGAGGGCCGCAGATAACCTGCCTGGGCTTCCTCCTCGTTGCGCAGAGCTGGCCAGGGGACCGGGTCCTGGGCTCACTGGTCTGCAGTACCGTCTCTCCAGTCCCCGCAGACTGAATGAGTGCCGGGGTGGGCGGCGCGAGCGCAGGGATTAGTCACCCCGCCCGCCGGTGTGCAGGGGGAGGGAGCCCGCGAGTGGGCGCAGGAGGCGGGGCCTGCGGGGGGCGCGGGCGGGGCGCTGGCGGGTGCCTGCGCTGGGCCAATGGGAGCCGCGGTGCCGCGAGCGGGCCGCCCACGGGCCCGCGCTGGCGGCATAAAGAGCCCGCGGCTGCGGCTCAGCGCAGAGCTCGGGTGCCGCGTCCTCCCCAGCAGCAGAGCGGGCCCTGCCGCGACAGACGCGCCCTCAGCTCCGCACCGATCCCAGACGCGATTGGGACAGACGCGGACCCAGGCTGCCCAGGCACCGCCAGCAGCTCCTGCGACCTCCCTCCGTCTGTCCCAAGAGGACTTTGACGCTTGTCCGGAGCGCCCTGCCACCTGCAGCAGATGGAGCTGGACCACAGGACGAGCGGCGGGCTCCATGCCTACCCGGGGCTGCGGGGCGGGCAGGTGGCCAAGCCCAACGTGATCCTGCAGATCGGTAAGTGCCGGGCTGAGATGCTGGAGCACGTGCGGAGGACCCACCGGCACCTGCTGACCGAGGTGTCCAAGCAAGTGGAGCGCGAGCTGAAGGGGCTGCACAGGTCGGTGGGCAAGCTGGAGAACAACCTGGACGGCTACGTGCCCACCAGCGACTCGCAGCGCTGGAAGAAGTCCATCAAGGCCTGCCTGAGCCGCTGCCAGGAGACCATCGCCAACCTGGAGCGCTGGGTGAAGCGCGAGATGCACGTGTGGCGGGAGGTGTTCTACCGCCTGGAGCGCTGGGCCGACCGCCTGGAATCCATGGGCGGCAAGTACCCGGTGGGCAGCGAGCCAGCCCGCCACACCGTCTCCGTGGGTGTGGGGGGTCCCGAGAGCTACTGCCAGGAGGCTGATGGCTACGACTACAGCGTTAGCCCCTACGCCATCACCCCGCCACCGGCTGCCGGCGAGCTGCCGGGGCAGGAGCCGGCGGAGGCCCAGCAGTACCAGCCGTGGGGGCCGGGTGAGGACGGGCAGCCGAGCCCCGGCGTGGACACGCAGATCTTCGAGGACCCTCGGGAGTTCCTGACCCACCTGGAAGAGTACCTGCGACAGGTAGGCGGCTCTGAGGAGTACTGGCTGTCGCAGATCCAGAACCACATGAACGGGCCAGCCAAGAAGTGGTGGGAGTTCAAGCAGGGCTCCGTGAAGAACTGGGTGGAGTTCAAGAAGGAGTTCCTGCAGTACAGCGAGGGCACGCTGTCCCGGGAGGCCATCCAGCGTGAGCTGGACCTTCCGCAGAAGCAGGGTGAGCCGCTGGACCAGTTCCTGTGGCGCAAGCGGGACCTGTACCAGACTCTGTACGTGGATGCTGATGAGGAGGAGATCATCCAGTATGTGGTGGGCACCCTGCAGCCCAAGCTCAAGCGCTTTCTGCGCCACCCACTGCCCAAGACCCTGGAGCAGCTCATTCAGCGGGGCATGGAGGTACAGGGTGGCTTGGAGCAGGCGGACGAGCCGGCTGGCCCTCATGCCCCCACTGAGGACGAGTCCGAGGCCGTCACGCCTGCCCTCACCAATGAGTCTGTAGCCAGTGACCCGACCCAGCCCGAATAGAGGGCAGCCGAAGCCCCCAGCCTGCCCGCCACACCAGCCTGTGGCCTTTGCCAGCCGGGACTTTTGAGCTGGGGCTGATTCCTGCAGGGAAAGCCCTCGTCCTGCTGGGCGCCCTGCTCAGCCTCCTGGCCCGACTCTCTCTCGCACACATGCCATCCAGATGCAGGCAGTGCCCCAAACAGCAAAGGAGCCCCTCTCCCCTGCTGGGCTCTGCCCATCCCTCTCCCCTCCGTCTGTCTTCTCAGTCCTGGCCCACCCTCCACACTCAGGCCACCACAGAAAGTCCCCAGCTTCCTCATTCAGCTTCAATGCCTGGGCCCTCAAGACACTCAGAAAACCAAGTGTCTGGATGGCTGTGGCTAGTGGGCACCATGCTCATGGGACGCCCCAGAGCAGAAGCTAAGGCAGAACCAGTGCCCAGGGAACCTCGGCTTCCGGCACTGCCACCCTCTCCTGGCATCACCAGAGCCAGCCAGCGCCCTCCCTGCCTGCCAGGGCAGCTGGCCAGCCCCGGGCAGCCTGGCTCCCTCCTGGGAGAGCCAAAGCCGCATACGCAGCAACAGCAGCCCGGGCATCCTGGTGCCTCCTGGCCCTCAGGTAAGCCCCTGCCCCAGGGCACCACCCATGGGCCTCTTAGAGCTGGGAGGGCACAGGGCCCAGAGGCCATTCTCCAGGTGGGCCCACTGAGGCTCAAAGGCACCCCCAGCAAGTTAGCAGGGAAGGGGTGGGGGTGGTGCTGTGGAGGGGGGAGGAGCAGAGAGACAGGGGTCAAGGAGGGGGGCAGTGGGAGGCAGGGCTGGGGGAGTTTGCTGAGCCAGCTCTCACAGGGACCCGCACTTTCTCTCGCCCCAGCACCAGTGATTCATGCCAGCCTGGAGAAGGAGCAGAGCTCGGCTCGATGACTCACCATGGCAGGCAGAGGGTCCCAGAGGGGCTGAGTCCTCAAATCCGGCTGAGGCAGCAGCCGGCACCCTCAGCACCCTCGGAGCCAGGAGAGTGACAGCAGGTAATGGAGTGCCATCCCTCCTGCCAGACCCACTCCTCAGCTGTCCTGACCAGGAACAGCTCCTCCCCAGGCCACTATCCAGTGCTCTGGGCAAGCTGAGAGCAGCCTTGTCTGTCCAGCCCTAGCCCCTCCCTGTGGTGCCCTGGCTGCTGTCCCCACATTGTCCCTGACTGTCCCATTTCTTCCTGGCTCTTTCAGGTTTCAAGACTCCCACAAAGTCTTTGCTGCTGTGTCTGGCACCGCCACAGCCCTCTCATCTTGCAAGCTGTCTGCACAGAAGAAGTCCCAGGACAGCCGAGAGAGGGGGACTGCAGACAGGAGGTGGCTGTGGCCGAGGCAGCATCCCCAGCTCAGCCCCGAGAGCTGGTGGGGAAGACGGGCCAGCACGAGGGCCAGGGCCTGCCTCTATGCCCGCCCCACTCGTTGCCAGCTGCCCGCCCCCAGAGCCACTGCAGCAGGAGTTGGAGGGTGGCCACTCTGAGCCATACCTCCCTCCAGCATGGGAATCCCTGCCCACTGCGTGGCCACCGTCTCTGCCAGAGCCCTCCAAGAGCCTTGAGCCTGGGGCCACTGCCCCCGCTCCTGCCCACAGCCCAAGCCCCGCCTAGGAGGTCCCAGAAGACTTTGCTCCTGGGCGATTCCAGGCACTCTGCCCAGGCTGGACCCCCACCCCTGCCCCAGCACCAACACCTTGGTGCGAGCCCAGCAGGCCCTGCTTGAGGGTTCCTCTTTCTGCCTTGTCCACTGGGGTTTCCAGATTCCGAGGAAGCAACTCTGCAGATGACTCCGACAGGTCCTCCACCCTGTGCCCCTGCCAGTCCCCCAGATTTTATTTTTGACATAAACCATAACCCATACTCACAGGCAGAGGCTGCAGGGAAGTCCCAGGGGCCTGGGGAGATCTTGGGGACCTCAAGAGGGTGTGGCCAATCCCTCCACAAGATCAGGCCTTGATTGTCTAGCCAGGCTGTGTGCACCCCTTCCATCTTACCCTGAAGACAGACTCTTTTTGTAAGATTTTGTTAATAAAACATTGAAACTTCTTGGAGTGTTCATGTTGCTGTTTCTCTGCTGATTTGGGCTGGGCTGGGACAGAGTTGCAGAGAGGCCCCCTAGCCTACAGGGTGACCCCGGAGCACCCGTGGATGCAGCGAGGGGTCCTTGGGGTATGGGGGAGCACTGCCTGTCACCCCGTAGGGCAGCCTCAGTCCGGGGCCAGGATCCTTAGGCTGGAAATGAATTTGGGGCTTCCCCAACCTTGCAGCCCACCAGGCCTGGCTCAGCCCCTGCACCCAGATCTGCAGCAGCCATTGGCGGGGATGGCGCCCAACTGAGGACTGTTCCCCTGTGGCTCCTGCCGGGGATGTGCAGCTGGGTGTACAGGGGACTCTATTACCAGGGAAGGCTTGGCCCGCACAGCCTTCTCAGGCCCTGGAGCCCTGGGGACCTGGTCCACACAGGAGCCCAGCTCAGGGGACCTGGCTAGTCTCCTCATCTGCCAAACATGGGAATCATCCTAGTACTACCCATGCCTGGGCTCAAGAACTTAGAAACGAGAGCGTTTTGGTGCTCTGCAGAAGGTTGGCCTGCCCTGCCTTTGAGGAGGACGCTGGAGTGGGAGAGATGGCCTGGAGGGGCACAGTCCCCTGTACCAGTCAGTGTTCAAGGAGAAGCAGGACCAGTCGGGGACAGGGAGAGACTCATTGCAAGGGGTGGGCTTGCTCCATGGTGGGGCACTCTAGGCCAGTCCACAATCCACAGGGCAGGTGCCACTTGGCACGGCCGGTGCTGGCGTCCACAGGTGGAGTTTCTTCTCCATCAGGGAAGCCTCTGCTCTGCTCCTGCGGCCTCTCACCTGTCTGGACCAGGCCCTGCAGCTTAGCCGGGATGACCTTCCTTGGAGTCAGCTGATGATGGTCTTTAATCACACCCACAAGCGCCCTCAGCCCCTCTGGGGCTGTTCTGCTGCTGGGGTCCTAGGCCGAGGTGTCAGGGCAGCCATGGGCACACCCGCCCAGCCCTGCCCCGGGGAGCGCTGCACCTGTCCGGTGAGGAGGCCTGGGGAGGGCAGGAAAGGGGAGGAGACTGAGCGAAGAGAGCCACCTGCCGCCAGGAAATGTCGTCACCCTCTGCGCAAAGCAGGCACTCCATGATGAAAGGGCCGCCTCCACCCTATTCTTCTCTTGTATTTCTTTTAAATAATGAAATTGCTGACAAGAATGGGGAGAGGAAATTGGCAGGAGCAGGAGGCTGGGGCCCCACCGTGCTGCCGGAGAGGCAGTCATTTTCTCAGGAGTACTAGTGCACACGCGGAAAGCCGCAAGCTGTAGCTGTGTTTTCTTTTTAATAAAAGGTTACTCCCTGTAATTGTGAGACAGGATATCCGAACACTCAGGTAATGTGAGATGCAGCTCTGTGTCTTTCTGTTCCCAAGAAGCTGGAGGGTGAGCTGGGGTGGCAGGCATCAGACGCCCTGAGTCCCCAGGACAGGACGTTCCTGCTACGTACGGGCCCCTCTCCACCCCTCACTGCTCCCGCCCACCCAGGTATCACAGACCGATTACCTCTTCACTGCAGGGTGGGGAAACTGAGGCACAGAGAGGGGCTGTGCTTGCCTCAGGTTGGGGAGCAGAATTGGGCCTGGGGCAGGGGCACCCAGGAAACTCCTGAGGGCTCACCCTGCAGACTCAGTTTGCAGGAAGGCCCCTGAGTCAGGGGTGCAGGCTCAGTTGCCTCCTTACAGGGCTGCAGGTGCTGGGCTGCGTGGATGCTTGGGATGTCACCTCTGTTGCCCTCGAGACTCAGCCAAGTGTAGCTGTCCCAGACCCAGCATGGTCATTGTCACGTGCTGGCTGCTGCCCTCTGAGGGTATGAAACGCAGCAGCTGAGCAAGCGCTGGACTTGGGACACACATGAGTGGGCGTGAAGCCGGGCTGCGGTGACAGACACTCAGCACATGCAGTGGGTCATGTCTCAGGCAAGCAGGTGGCTAGGCTCCACCTGTTCATTCAAGACCATCCACGTTCTTCTGCCACCCCAGGGCACTGTGTTGGTCGCTTGAAGCAGGGGCTGTCCTGTGAAGGAGCTGCTGCCGACAGGAAGGGGCAAGAGATAGGGAGGTGAAGGATGTAGTTGTGAGGCCAAGCCCAGAAAGGGAGGATCTCAGTGGACAGCCAGGGGACAGAGGCCACACTGAAAATTGTTTGGAATGGTACGTGCAAAGAATTTCACCTTGCCCAACAGGGGGTCTGGCCTCTGCCTTCATGCCTGGGAGGTCATCACCATGGCCTGGAATGTGCTGCCTGATAAGAACATCCTTGTCTACCTGGGGACAGAGCCCAGGGAAGATGCAGGTGCCATGCGTGTTGGCATACAGTCTGGCCAGGGGAGGTAAGGCTGTCTGGGATCTTCCCTGTGGTGGGAGGACACCTGGAGACTCTGCGTCTGGACCCTCCTGGACTCTGCCCCGTGTACCCCTGACCTGGGCTGGTTCTACATTGCATCTTTCCTATAATCAGCTGGAGCTGTGAACATAAAGCTCGAGGTGGGTCCTAGGAGTCCTAGAGAACCATCAGATGTGAGGGTGGCCTTGGGGCCCTCATGGCAACCTGCAGCTGGTGTCGGGGAACAGCCCACACAGCCACCCTCACTTCTAACTGTGTCAGTGGCGTGACACTTTCCTAGTTGGTAGGGGCTTTTAACCTCAAGAAGAGCTTAAATTAGTATAGAAATTTAAAAGACACTCAAATCCAAAACGTTATTTTTGTCAAAATTGTATGTGCTTTATATTATAAGCATTTTAACACTGAAGAGAATCTGGCCCCTGGAGGCTAAGGGCCAGCTCTCATGATGCCAACATCAAGTGTCCAGCCGGGCTGGAGGGCGGGGGCAGGTAAGCTGTGGGCAGAGCTGCCCGACTCCTGCAGCTGCTGGGGGTAGGAGGGAGTGGAGGGATGGGGGGAGATGAAGGACACTTTTCAAGGAGGAAAAGGAAGGTAAGGGGAGAGATGCGCTGGGCGTTGAGAGGTCAGAGAGCACCTCCCTTCCAGCCATGGGCCCTGAGGGGTTTCTGGAGGGACTGAGGTTGGGGTGAGGCAGTATGTGGAGGCCCACGCTAGGCAGAGCTAGAGCGCATGGTCCTGGGCCCCCCACCTCGGCCTCTCTGTGGGACAGGAAGCCCGTGGGGCCAAGAGGACACATTCCCATCCGGACCACAGACTATGCCCGGGGATCTGCTCCAGTGGCCCTGCTCCCAGGCCCGGTACCTTCTCCCTGGGGCATGCTGAGTCTCCGGGTGCCCATCTGTCTGTGGAGGGGTGGGTGAGGAGTCACAGGTATCCCCCAAAAAACCACCCCAGGCTGCGGGAGGGGGAAGTGGTAGGAGGCAGGGATGTAGAGTCAGACTCTCCCACTTCAGGGCCACTTGGCGAGGAGAACCTCCTGCCTACACATGTGTCCCCAGCACGACACCTGCCCAGGACCAGTGAAGGGATTGATCTGTTGTTGTGCTCGGGGTCAGTTATGTAAACTAGCTCTCTTGCACGTGATCTCACCCTCCCACCCTTCTGCCATGGGACACGAGTAAGAACTTCTCCCCAGTTCCCAGTGCCACGCTCTTGGACCTCTAGCCTCCAGAACCATCTGTGGTCTTCCATTACAGCAAAGAAAACGGACTAAGGCCTGCGCGGACGAACCTGCTGGGCTCCCCCTGCAATGGGGCTCCCTTCCACAGCCCCACGTTCTGGGTGTGGAAACTGAGGCTCGGGAGGTGTAGGGACCCACTCATAATTGCCATGGAACCAGCTAGACTCCCATCCCATGCCTGGTGCCCAGAAGAGGCTCGGAGGTTGACTTCGAATGGATGTTACTGAACCCTCCTCATCTGTCCGGTTCCAGTCAGGCTTGTTCCACGGTCCGGGCTGCCTCCATTTAAATACTGCTTCTTCCTGGGCTGGGAGGAGGAAGAGGCCAGCACTGAGTCTGCAGTGGCCGTGCTGCAGGGCAGGGGGCTGTCTGTTCCTTTGTCCCTTTGCCTGTTGAGGGCAAAAGCAGGGCTCCCACCCAGAAACAACCTGCTTCCTGGTCCCACAGGTCCCCAACCCTTGCTTCTGACCAGTCACTGACCCTGACCTGGCCGCCCACCAACCCCTAATTCCAGACACAGTTAGGATTGTGACGCTCCCGCTTCTTCCCCTCTCCTGTCCCCATGTGCACCTGCGGAGCTCCCAGCTTACGCCTTCTTTCACAGACGAGGGCACACATTAGACTGCTTCCTCCAGGAAGGAGACCAGCACCCCACCCAGCCCTGGGGCCTGCGGGGCGTCCAGACACCAGGACGGGAAGCAGCCCCAGGACAGGCTCCTCTGGCCCTCAGCCACCACTTCTCTCTGGGATGGGACCTCAGAGCCAGAGTGGCACTCCTTGTGTGGATGCGGAAACTGAGGCCCAGGAGAGGCAGGGAGTCAGCAGGGTGACCCAAATGGGCCCCCTTCACATGGGCAGCAGCAGTGTGCTCCCCCTTCTCAGCCTGCCCCACATAGCCCTGAGCGAGCGGCACTCTGCCCACCCAGACTGGCAGCCTCTCTCTCACCCACTACAAATTGACCCTACCCAGATGACCACGGGTGACCTCAGTGCTGACATCATGGGGACCTCGGTGAGAGCAGCAACTAGGCCACAGGGGCTGTGGAGTGGCCTTTCCAGAAGCCACTGTGGTGACCTGTGTTGGCATGGTGGGGTTTGCTGTCCCCAATCCCCTAAAGCCCCCGACACCCTGCTCTCCTCCCTGGGCTGCAGCCCACCACCCCTGGGTGCTGACACTGCTGTCCGGGCACTCCAGCTGTGACCATCCAAAGCCACACTCCTGGCCCCAGCCCTCGTCCTCCCCCTCCCCATCTCCCAAGGGCCTGGGTCCTGCAGCCCACTCCCCAGCGCAGCTGGGCGAGGCTTCTCTATTCCTCAGCAGCTCCACACCCACCGCTACCCCACAGCGGCGCCTCCTGCCCTCCAAGCCTCTTCCCAACAGACCGGATCCCTGTTTTCACTAAATTAATATTCGGTGTTCAATTATCGCAAACCATGAAATACCATCCACGGCAGAGGACTTTGACCACATTTCCTTTGTTATACAGCATTTTGTTTTTTCTGGAGTTTTAGTTGCTTCTTTCCGGAGCACTGTTCAGCGCTGCACACGCTCACTCCTGCAGGGGCTACTTTTGTGTTTGTTTCTTGTCTGTTTCCTGGAGACCACCCTCCTGGAATAAAAAGATCTTTAAAAAATAAAATCACTGGCCGGGCACAGTGGCTCACTTCTGCCTGTAATCCTAGCACTCTGGGAGGCCGAGGTGGGCGGATCGCTCAAGGTCAGGAGTTCAAGACCAGCCTGAGCAAGAGCGAGACCCCCGTCTCTACTAAAATTAGAAAGAAATTAGCTAGACAACTAAAAATATATAGAAAAAATTAGTCAGGCGTGGTGGCGCATGCCTCTAGTCCCAGCTACTCAGGAGGCTGAGGCAGAAGGATTGCTTGAGCCCAGGGGTTTGAGGTTGCTGTGAGCTAGCCTGATGCCACGGCACTCTAGCCTGGGCAACAGAGCAAGACTCTGTCACAACAAATAAATAAATAAATAAATAAATAAATAAATAAATAAATAAATAAATAAATAAAATCACTGAGGGGCTGTGAACTAAAAATAAAATCTTAAGCATCCCCGCTAACTGAACAGACCACTCTTGGTCAAGGGGACCCCAGAAACACCTAAAAACTGAGTTCCCAGCCCTGACGGGATGGGGACAAAGCACAAATACATGTGCACAATTTCCCTTCGCAAATACTCCTGACTCCTCCGCTAGCTTGCTGAATACGTGCATTTGACCATCTGGCTCAGTGTAAAATCCTGCTCCCTTTGTGGACGGAGAAGAACCCAAACTCTAAAATAATTTAAGGAGGTCTGTTCCGAGCCAAGTATGAGTGACCATGGCTGGGAGCCACACTCAAGAAGTCTTGAGCAAGCAGCCTCCCGTGGCTGGATTACGGTTTGGTTTTGTACATTTCAGGGAGACAGGGATTATACATAAAGTCACAAATCAGTACATGGGAGGCATACATTGGTTTGACCTGAAAAGGTGGGCATCTGGAAGCAGGGCATTGCAGGTTATAGGTGGGTTTCAAGATTCTTTGATTTGACATTTGTTGAAGAAATGAAGTTTTGTCTCAAGGCTTGGAATATTTTAAGTTAAGGACTCACAAGATCTGTTTGGTAAATGGAGGACCTGTAATGTGTGGTTTAAGCTTTGCCTTGCGTGGCCTTAAGCTTGGAAATGAGTCACAAAAGACATCCCCAAGAAGGGAGGAGGCATGACGAGACTGACTTCCTTTCTCAAGGCCAGCAGCTCAGCTTTAGGGTATTTCTGGGGTCCTCTTGGCCAAGAGGGGGTCCATTCAGTTGGCTGGTGGTGTAATGTTTTCTTTTAGTTCACACCTTTTCTCTTTTCTTTGGAGGATGCATGCCTCACTTCTGGCCGGGGCTCTGCTTCCCAACCTGTTGGAAGGGTCGCCCGCCAGGTTGCTAACCTTTTTGAGAAATAAAGCTCTCCTTTTTCCAAAATATAAACCTCATTAATTTTATTTTTTAGTTAACAGACCCTAAGCTCCTGTGTGGCCTCCCACTGCCTCTGGGTGAAACTGGGATTCCAAGCCAGCTTTAGGTGCCCCCAACAGCCGCTCCAGTCCCCTGCTCCTCCCTTCCCCACCTCCCTCCTCCCTCTGCCTCCCTCCCGCTCTCCAGTCCCCACCTAACTCTCCCCATCCTCCCAGGTACTTGATCCTTCAAATCCCTTGAGAGCAAAGCTCCTCTGGTGCATGTGGCAGGGAACCCCCCCAACACCAGCTGTTTCCTGCCACCCTCCTCTGCCCATCTGGTGTCCCTCCCTCCCACCTCAGTGACCTCTGAGCACAGCCTCCTCCTTAGCTCAGCCCTGGAAAGGGCCAGGGCTGGTAGGTGTCTGCTCCCCAAGCGTCTGGTCTGGAGTCCCTTCCCTGTCCACAACTGGGTCCCAAGAGTGGCCCTGACCCTGAGGGGAAGGGGATAGGCCAGGAGGAGCCGCAGGGCTGGAGAGAGCAGGGTCGGTCCCAGCCACAGTCCTGTCTCTGAGCCGCGGCTGGGTACAGGGTGTGCCAAGCCTTGGCCCAGGGGTAGTTAGAACGTGCTGCTGGGTGCCTCATGAGACACAGGAGAGCCCCTGCCAGGTGGCTCTGTTATTTCTTTAGCTTGGAGGGATGGTCAGCCCAGGGGACCCCGAGGCTGCCTCTGCAGCACCTCTGCCTGCTTCTCTGGCATCATACTGGGAGCCCCAAAGTGGCCACGACAACCCCATCTCCACCCCTGCTGCAGGGAATAGCCACTATCTGCCAAACTCCTATTCATCCTCTAAAATCTCGCTCTTATCCCCCTCCAGGGAGACACCCGGCACCCCAGCCCTGGTGCCACTGCTATGCCTCAGACACCTGCCAGGTGCTCCCTGAGGACAGAGACTCCCCGTAACCCTGCGTCCACCCTCCCTGGCCAGCAATTCACAGAACAGAATCACCCCTGAGTGCAGCTGGCAAGTGTTGCCCTGGGGCTCCCCTCCCACCTGGGCTCCCCTGCTCCTGCTGCTTGTCTAGCGTCTTCCTTGCCAGGAGTCTGGGCTGTGACAGTGGCTATTTTTAGTCCCCGTTCTCCCCCGTAATTATTTTGTCTCTGTTTTGCCTTGGTGCTGGGTACAGTCCTGCTGGAAGATGTTGTCTGTCTGTCTACACCCAGGGGAACTGGGGATGAGGCGGACCTGTACCCTGGAGTGGGGTTGGGGATGTGGTCAGAGAGCCTCGTCCATTCACGGGCTCCTGGGGGTGTGCTGTCCACCTCAGGAGACTTGGCCCCTCTCAACAAAGGCCAGGAGGGCCTCACAGGAGGTTCTGACACCTCTCAGCAAAGGGAACAGGGCGTGGGAGGGTGGCTGGAATTTCAGACTCTGGGCCCCCTTTGTATTCTCACAGCCCTCACAATGGGACCTGGCCTCAGAGAGCAAAAGCACTTTTGCTCTCTGATGCCCGGATGAAGCAGGAGGCTTGTGGTCCACTCAGACCCCTCCATTTCTGGGAGCCCTGTCTGCAGGAAGAAGAACACCGTGCATTCCTGCTGCCCCTTGCCACCTTTGAGGAGACCCCAGGTGGGCTTTGCTTCTTTTGGCATCTGCAGGTAAACCTGTGCTGTGTGTGGGGCTTTCCTATCAAGAACAGACGGGGCATGGGCCAGAGGGAGGCGCAGTGGGAAAGGCGGATCTGGGATGAGGCAGGCTCCTGGACGGAGCAGGGAGGTGGCTCGCCTGAGGTCACCGAGCAGTGGAGGCTGGCAGAGCTGGGGTGGGAACCCCCCAGGATCCCAGTCCCCAGCCCTAGACCACAATGCCACCCCTCGGATCTGGGTCGTGAGCACGCCTGGCACCAGCTGGCCCCTGTTCCCGGGGCTCCTGTGGCTCCTCTGGCCTGGCCTAAGGCCCATCACTGCTGCGGTGGCCTGGAATCGCTCTTCCTCGGTCACGTCTTCCGCCGGCCAACCCCAATCCCCCATCGCCAGCAGGTGGGACATGAATTGCCTCCTTCAGGAAGCCCCGGATGACACTTGCTCCCATCCAGGTGAACCCTAGTGTATAAGTCAGCCCTGGCCAGACACCTGCACCACAGCCGGGCTCTGATCCCTGCTGTGTCTCCACGGCGGGCTCAGGGGAGGCCTGCCAATGCCTCCCACCCCAGCCCCCCAGGACAGACCTGGTCACTTGCTGCATCCCCTTACCCCACATATCACCACCCTGGTAGGCAGAATGGCCCCGCAAATACCAACATCCTAATGTCAGGTCGCCTGGCACGGGGAAATTCCTGTTACTCACCAGCTGACCTTGACACGAGGAGGTCATCTCGGATTACCTGCACAGCCCGTGTAACCACCAGGCTCCGAAAGAGCACGAGAGGGAGGCAGAGAGAGAGGTGCCGGCAGGGTGATGCGCTGCAGCCACAAGGCTTTGAAGGAGAAGGAAGAGCCCAAGAGCCAGAGACGCGGGGCCTCCAGCGGGGGACACAGCCTGCCAACACCTTGATGAGGGCCCAGTGAGACCCGGGCTGGCCTTCTGGTCTGCAGACCTGTGAGACAATCCATGTGGGGTGTCTGAGCCACGAGGTTTGTGGTCGTGTCTCAGGGCCGCAGCAGGGAAATGAGACGCCCTGCATTCAGCGTGCTCTGCGCCTGGACCCGTCGGTCCAGTTTCCCTGAGTCCTGCAGATCCCTGAGCCCATCTGGGGTGTGGTCCTTCCTCCTTTCTCTGACTGTGTGGCCAGTCTGTGCCTCAGTTTCCTCACCAGTGAAATGGGAAGATGATGCTGTCTCCTCTTGGGGCTGACGCGGGGCTGAATGCAGGTCCTGTGGGGGCTGCTGGGGAGTGGCTTTTCCTCACACACTGGCCGGTGAGACTGCCTGTCTGCTTGTCCCTTCCCAGAGCTTGTCGCTTGGAGGCCAGGTGGGGATCCCTTGTCAGAGTCTGGCAGCCCCACCAGGCCCTGGCAGCCCCTGTGTCTCAGGGCCTGGGCGGAGATTGGCGCTGGCGGGAGCTGGTTCAAGTGGGTGGAGGTGAGGGACAGGGGCTCTGTTCTGTCGGGCTTCCCCCGCCCAGGCCTGGGGCTGCCCCTCTGTGGTTATTCCTCCCCGACTGCTCATTTGTGGAGTTATTGTTCTTTATTTCCCATCTCTCTGCATTTCCATTCTTTTCCCCTCCTCCACCCCCGGTGTTGCTATGGGAACCAGGCCGTGGTACCCACAGCATCCTTGATAGATGGGTTTCTGGCCAGGCAGAGGTGTGGAGGTGGTGCTGGAGAAGGGTCCCTGGAGTTTGTGGCTGGGGATCCCAGGCCCAGGGAGGGGAGGGGTAATTAGACACCCACACTCCTGCGGCCAGCACGCCCACCCGGGACAGCCCCCACTGCTGCCTTCCCTTGCTTCATGGCCACGGCCACCCCTGTTGTCACCACCATGGGCCTGGGTTCATGTCATCACTGTCCAGGGGCACTTCCCTCACAGTGGCCTCAGCTCTGTCCCCTTGCCTCCCCTTTGATCTTCCCTTTGACTTTTTGGGGGAGGAAATGGGTCACACACACCAGCCAAATGCCAGCCTCCTCCCTCACAGGGCCCAGGAGTTTGCTTCAATGTGCTGGGCCTCAGCCTCCCCATGGTAGAACAGGGTGATGTGGCCCCTGCAGACACTCAACGCAAGTCCTTGCTCCCCACTTGGCTTCCCCTCCTCTTGCCTCGGTTTCCCCATCTCTGCAATGGCAGCACTAGGGCCATTGTCAAATCACTGAAGCCTGCCAGGCTCTCCGTCTGCTCTGAGCTACCCACAGGTTGGCAGGGGGCCGGCTCCCCGGGAGGGAGGGAGGGAGGCTGAGGCCGAGTAGCCAGGCTCTGAGCTGCAGCCCAGCCCAGTGTGCATCCTGCCTGTGTCCTGCCCCTGCCTCTGCATCCTGGGAGCTGCGTGCCTGGAGTCACCACTTCATGGGAGGCAGGGGAGCAGAGCAGGGGGCTGGGCCTTCCCCAGGTGGCTGCCAGGCGGGGAGGGTGCTTAGGGGTGAGCTGCAGGCAGGGATGGGAGCAGGGAGCTGAGGGGACAGAGAGGGACTCTGCAGAGCCAGAAAGTGGAGGGGGGGTCTCATCCCACGGGGGTAGGGGGGGGTCCTGTGTTCCCTCAGACTGGGTGCCGAGGGCTGTGCCTCCCCCTCAGACAGGGCTGACTTTACATCTCTGTGGCCCAGTGCTGCCTCAGGCTGCCAGTGTGCCCTTGTCCACAATGCCCGCAGCGGGGAGGACGTGGGGACACCAGCAGGACTGATCTTCCCTCCCCAGTGCAGGGCTCCTGTGCTGGTGCAGGTGAGCCTCCGGAGGCGCAGGGGCTGCGTTTGCAGATCTTGAAGCGCTGGGTCACCCGGTCCACACTCCCTCACCTTCCAACCAGGCAGACCTGGAGCTCTGGAGGCTCCCTGCTCTGGAGAAGGCCCTGCCCAGCCACCCTGCCCTTCGGTCAGTCGAGTCAAGTCGCCTCTGAGGGCCAGGGCGGTTGGAGACAGTCAGATGGCTGCGGAGCATCATTCCAGGAGAGTGATGGCCAGGCAAGCGGTTCTAGGACCCCTAGAGCCAGGCTGCAGTGCAGGGCACCCCCTCTCCCACCAGCCAGCAGGGTCTCTAGAGCCCAAGGCCAGTTCCATGCCCAGCCCCCTAGAGTTGTCCCTCCAGACCACTGCTGGGCATGGGGCTGGCAGGAATTAGGGGCTGCCTGCCCCCGAGCCTGTGGCCTCCACTTGCCCCGTGGTGGGCACCTCAGCCCCAGCCCTGCCACAGGCCCACCCTACAGCAGCCTGCCGTGTGCCTAGGCCCTCCTGTCCCCATCACTCACCCAGCTGGCTCTGAGTCACCTGCCTGGGTGTGGCCTCCCTCCCCTGGCCTCGGCTCTCCCCAGGTCATTCTACCCACCCGCCCAAGACTCCCCTTGCGGTGGCTGCCCCAGCCCCCTGGGGCTTGGGTTACAGACGCAGACCCCCTGGCTATGTCCAGGGCCTGCCTGACAGGGTAGAACCCGCATGTCCATCAAGCCTCCTAATGTTGTTAAGTGGGGCTAATCAGAGCCAAGGCCCAAGGCTTAGCCTCGCCCTGGGAGACCTGCCCTGTCTCCTCTAGACATCCCCATCCCACACAGGAGCCCACACATCCCTGTGCTTTTGGAACCATCTATATTAAAACAACGTAGAGTCATATGGTGTAAATAGTAATCAAAGTCTGATTTTTATAAAAGTATAGATACAGCCAGAAGTTAACCAGCCACTGTTCCCTAACTTCCCTGCTGCTGTAACTGGTCACTGCTTAATGGCACTGTCCTCCCTGACAGGCGCAAGACTGTGACTGCTCCGCTACTACTCTAGATAACGTGGTCATTGTAAAGCCCTAGGACTTGTGCTTCTCTAGATAACGTCACTATCACAAAGCCCAGGACTGGTCTTTGAGGCGTTTTACAGACTCTGCTTTCCAGAAGGACCCAGTGATGCCAGCCAGACCTGGGGACAGGCACGGGAACGGATCCCACAGCCTCGAGACCCTCCCACCCAGGAAACCTCCCAACTGTGAGGATCATCTCTGCTTCCCAGCCCCACGAGTTCATATCCCACTAAAAGGACATTATTAAGAAACTAACGGGAAAAAATAAGCTATCTAACAAATAAATAAATAAATAAATAGACATACAACACGTAATTGTTACTTAAAAAAAAAGATCACACATAGAACTGCCTGCCCCTTGTTTGATTAACCACCTGGGACTTAATGTATTGTCTTTAAAATTAAACCACCTGTGACTTAAATTGTTTTATTCGAGAGTTTATTTTTCCACATACACACACACACACACACAAACCAACTAAATAGATTTAAAAAGTGAGCTCCCCGCCCCAGCTCCTGCCACATCACGTTCCAAGGGCCCTGCTAAAGCCAGCCTCACAGAGGAAAAAAGAAAATGAGAAAACAGGGCCGTTTCACAGCTGCCTTTTACTATCGGCCGACAACAACCATTTCATGCTCATAAGTAGGCAGAAGGATGCGGTTGGGGGTTGCTGGGGAGAGCAGAGAACATACTCTTCGAGAACTTATTAGCACCCACTGGGCCAGCCTCTGTAGGCTCCTTCAGGTACCTGGCCAGGAGAGGATTCCACAGGGACAGAGAGGGGAAGTGAGGTAGGACAGACACCTGTGTTGTGTCTCAGGCTGGGACAGTGGGCGGTGGAGCGGGGGTGCTTCTTGCTTTCAAATGGAGAAATAGTAATTTGTCAAACCCCAGACCCAGCTTCACAAAGACCAAGTCCAGGAGAAATATATAGTCGGGTCTGTCACCCAGCATGTGCTGGGGACACCTTCTCTTGGCAGCAGGGCAGCAAGACTGAGGTGGGGGCCTCCACCGGGCCAGGTGCCCTCTGCAGGGACCTGCCACCTCAGCTCCCCAGCTCCCACCCCACTCCCTCTGGGCACCATGCCACATCAGAGAGCAGCTCCTGGTGGTGGCAGATCCCACCGCTGCAGCTGTCCCAACCCCAACCTGCAAAACTCCAGAGCCAGGGGCTTCCACCTTTGTCCTCCACTCACCACCGGTGACCCGGGGTGGACGACAGGGCCGTGTGGTGAGGCTGGGCCACATTCCAAGGGGCACGCAGAGCATCCACGGCCTGCCCTGACAGTCTCCACACATATGAGGAAGAGTATGTTTACCTGGGCAAATGTGCTCAGGTGGGCCAGGTTGCAGAAGGGAGCTGTTGCGGGGTGGTCCCAGCTCCAGAGCGCCCCCTCCCAGGGACTAGGGCAGTAGCTTCTGGGCCAAAGGCTGGCCCTGGGCAACTCGCTCGGCTCGCCACCTGTGCCTGGGTGGATCCCTGAACCCAACCACATCAGGTCCCTGGCCGTGGCCGGGTATCCCCGCCCTCCCGAGTGGCCGTCCACAGAACATAGGAAATCAGCCTGCCTCTTGCGCCATTGCTGGGCAAGAGATGTCAGAAGAAACATTTTTTAAAAAGTAAAATGGGGATTCATTCAAATATGAAGTGGACATGTGTCAAGGATTCGTTTTAACCCATTAATTAATGGAGTAGCCAGCAGGAGATTAAAACTAGCTCATCATTTTAAAATTCCCAAAAAGGAAATCTGCAGACCCATATGGTTTCACTGGAGAGTTCTACCAAATGTTTAAGGAAGAACTAATACCACGTCTACACAATCTGTTCCAGAAAATAGAAGAGGAAGGAACACATCCCATTTCATTTTATGAAGCTAATATTACCCTAATATTGGAACCAAAGACAGTACAGAAAAAATTAAAAAGAAAGAAAGAAAGAAAACTGCAGTCCAGTCCTGCCTGCCCAGCAAGGGGGCAAACCAGTGAGTGCCACACAGAGCTGGAAAACACAAAACCTTCCTGTCCCCACCCCCACGGCCCCTGCGACCTCACAGACCCCACTACACCATACTGTGCAGGCAGCCCTCCTGGGGGCCCCAGCCTGGCTGAATGCCCAGGGAAAGGCGGGGGTGGTGGGGTGGGACGGGCATTCCTTTGTTTGTGCCTCATGTCCTGGAAACCTCACCAGCTGGGTCCTGCTAGGTGCTTTCCACACACATCGCCCATCATTCAACAGGCATTGGCTGAGCACCCACCGAGCCGGCACTGGGATCCAGTGGTCACCTCTGCTGTGGCCGGGAACACAGGGTCCGAGATCTTCCTGCGGGCAGGCAGGGCAGGGAGGGCCCAGAGGCTCCCTGAAGAAGGGCCTTGGCAGGCATGAAGTGGGGTGGGGGAAATAGGGCACCCAAGCTGCACCTCCCTCCTTTCTCTAATCCCCAGTGCCCCCGGCAGGGAGGAAGCAGGATCGGGGTAGGGGGTTGCCCAGGGTCCAGCAGCCCGAAGGGCAGCAGAGCCTGACGTGGGACTCCTCCTGCCTCTGTTCCCAGACCCCTGGCCTTCCCTGGCTGGAAGGGGTCTCAGACGCAACCCACACCCTGCTCCCTCCTCAGCTGACCCTGGTGCAGTCTTGCCCTGGTGGGAGCTACTAGCACTTGTTGGGCGCCTACTGTGTGCCAGGCACATTCCAGTGCATCTTGGGCCTTTCACTTGCTGTCTCAGCCTGTGAGGATCCTTGTCTGACCAGGGAGCCTGAGGCTCAGAGGCTGCAGCGCCCTCACGCTCCACGCCGCCCGGGTAGGCTCTCCCTGACTGGCTGTGGCCGACAGGTCCAGGTGGGCCCCCAGGACCTACCACACCCCTCAGATGGGCTCCAGCTTTGAGGGGGCCCCCAGGCCCCTTAGCTTCTTCCCTTCCCTCCTGGCCAAGACCCCCCACTTTTTTCTACTAGGCCACAGGCAGCTGGTTGACTGTGGTGGGGACCCACTGAGAACCTGCATGTGGCAGGGGTGAGAGTGGGGTGGCGCTGTGGTCCCTTCGCAGGGTGGACATTGTAAGAGCAGCCAGAGGGGACCACATGTCAGCCCTAAGCTCCGCAGCCGACTCTGCTTTTGGATATGTGACTGGAGCCTTGGTGAGCAGCTGGGCAGCTTGGGGCTAGGGACAGGCCCACCAAGGGCAGCCAGGTGGCAAGCCCCTCCAGGCCGCTGTCCCCTCTACTCTGGCACCCAGTGCTACCCTGGCCCTGGTGGGTACTTGTTTTGTATTTGTTGAATGGACCAAGGCAGGAGAGATGTGGGGAACAGAAACTCTACAAAGGGCCTTAGATCGGGCTGTCCCACTCCCAGAGCCCACCATGACTCCCCCAGTCCTGGGGTCCCCGCCCCTCCCTACGAGCCTCCCTGCCCGCCCACTCTGGCCGGCTGCCCTGCTCTTCTTCCTCCCTCCGGCACTGGCCCCAACCCGCACACGGTCAGCTTCTTGCTGATTCTCTTTGGATCCTATTCCCCGATTACCTAAGGGCAGTGCCCCTGCAACCCCCACAGCCCTGTCCGTTCCCTGCCAACCCCAGCACACCTTGATTCGCGTTAATGCTGCGTTCCTCTTAACGTGATTGCATTCACACTGTGGTTTTTCTGTGATTGGCTCTGAGCACTTTGTAAATAAATTTTCCATCAATCTTCATCACCCCATCTGCAGTAGGTGTTGTCTCACCGAGGGGGTAGGGGGGAAACCAGGCACAGGGCAGTTCAGTAATCTGCCCAAGGCCACACGGCATGGGGTGGAGGAGCTGGGTTTGAGCTCCCAGCCAGTGGAATTTGCTCACTGCCACACGTCACACCTGGCACAGCTGGTGCCACCGTGGGGCTCAGGAAGATGCTGCTGTGGAGACTGGCTACAGGAGGGGCCCTGCCAGGCCCAGGGCTGGGGTGTCCTCATCCCAGACCCTTATCCTGCTAACCAGGCCCTGCTACTGCCCTGCCTGCCCAGGTCTGGGGCTTTGGGGACCCAGAATCAGGCAGAAAGGGGGGAGGAGGGGGAGGGAGAGAGCAGTTGGTGTGTGGGGTGAGGTGGGGAGAATGTCTCGGCAGGAGCTGCTGCTCCCTGAGTGGGCAGGGGGTGAGAGACACAGGGCGAGGTGCTGGATTTGATGGGGTCATTGCCACACCTCGTGCTGTCTCCCAGCCTGGGCCAGATGGACGCCATGGTGACCACTGAGTGACCGGCGGAATCAAGTGGAAGGAAGTGAAGTGGCCCTGAGGCTCCTGCCTGGCCTGGCCTTCTCCTGCCTCCCTGTCAACAGGTTCCTTTCATGACTGTCCCCATTGTGGCCTTTCCCACTGCGCTGTTTTGAAACCTCAGAAAGCTTCCTTTTGCCATAAAACAAAATCTAAACTCCTGAGCCCTGCATTTTTAAAGGACGTTGCAAACGGACACCAACCTGCTTCCCCTCCACGTAAGCCTCATGGGCCTCCCTTGCAAACACACTCCCTCCTCATGCTTGCCCACACTCCCAACACTCCTGCCCCAGACTTGCTGGGCCCTTCCCACTCCGGGCCTTTGCATACTGTTCCCTAAGTTGCGATACCTTTCCTTCCTCTCACTACTTAGCAAACTCCTATTTGCGCGTCAAGCCCTAGCTCAAATGCCCTTTCCTCCATGAGGCCTGTCCGGCTTTTCCAAGGCAAAAACTGTGTCCACCAAGCACTTGCCTTTTTGAATGGCTCTCCCTATCTGGGTCTGTATCCCCGACTGGGCCATGAACCCTTAACGGTGAACACTGCCTTCCATCTCATCTTTTTCTCTCTTTCCCAAGCTGGTAGGGGACAGAACATTCTGGTGCTCAATTATTCCATACTGAATCAATGAGTCAGCTAGTGACAGCCGGGCGCTGGGAGCCGTGGGCTGCAGGAGGACTCAGAGACTCTGAGCCCGTTCTCTCCCACCCTGTCTCTCCCCACCAAGAAGGGATCTTATCCTTCAAGCACAAGTTCCACGCTGCCTCTGCCGTCCCTCTCCCAGGCACTCTAGTCCCACTGGTGAACCTCGGTAAAATGCACGAATCGGCTACCACAAGTGCAGCATGTGGCCTTGGGCAGAGCGAGCCCCTCTCTGTGCCTGGTGTCCCCTTTGCGAAGCAAGCAGTTCGGGCATCCCAGGCTGCCCAGCCTCTGCCCTTGTCTCTAGTGGTAAATCTAGATTTCTATATACCCCATTCTGGGTTTTCCAATACCTTTAGTAGTGTCGGGTGCCCACTGAGGAATGAAGACAAAAGTTCTGGGGACACGAGGACTAGGCAGCTAGCCCAGGGCCTCTCGGTGGGATCCCTTTCACAGACACTCGATGGGGTGGGTGGGATCGTAGACTCCACCGCCCCAACCCCAGCCCTTCTCCTGCGCCCTTCCCAACCCTCAGCCTGTCTCTGCCTCCTTTTCTCATCCCCAGGACGGAGTTTCTTCTCCCTTGGGCTCAGTCCCTGGCCTGGACGCCACTCTGGGGTCCTGTGGCTGAATGCCCTGCTCACTCACAAGGGCCTTGACCTCAGCCTGGCCAAAGCGGAGACCCCCTCACCCCAGCCTGCTTTTCCCGCTGGTTCACCCTGCCCCCAAGATCTCCAAACTGGACTGGTGCAGCCTCTGCAATGCCTCTCAGCGCCCCAGGCCCCCACACACTCCAATCCAGCCTCCCTTTCTCCGTAAGCTTCATGTCTACCCCCTTCCCCACCCTCCACCTTCCTCCCTCCATCCCATCTCATGCTGCTGCAGCCTCCCCATCACGGCCAAGCTTCTGCAAATGGGCATCTAAACGCCATTTCAACGGCACCACGTCACCCCATCCACACCCACCGCGCCCCGCCGTGTACTTCTTCCTGGCGCTCTCCAATTATTTCCCCAAGCGGATTAGACTCTCTTTGGCTTGCTCTGTACCCAGGCTCTGTGCTGTCCCCACTCTCGGGCCATCCCCTAGCTTCCTTCAGACCTCTTGGTCACTATCCCTCGTCCCCTGAAACAGAGTGTGTTGGCCACATCACAGGCATGTCGATGACACCACAAACCTGAGATGTGTTAGTCTCGATGATCTCCGCTCTTTAAGACCTCTTAGGCCCTGGTTAGGCTGACGGCTGACCCCAACCATGTCCAGAGCCTTTGTGTCACATGGAGCCCTTGCCCAGTCCCACTGCCCTCAACCCCTCCCACCCCTAGCAGGACCCCTCCCACCTCCTTTCCAGGTCCTGGGCACCCCCACACCACCAGGCCCAGTCCCTCCTCCTCCTTCCTGGGTCCTCCGGGGCTGAGCCGAGGGGGTGGGCAGAGCCCCTGGGAAGCAGGATGTGGCTTCTTCCTGGGCTGGCCTCTCCACGCTCCTAGCCCTGGGTGGGGGCTGAGGCTACCTGCAAGGGAGGCGACGGGGCCTGCTGAGCAGGGTTGGGCCCTTTGCAGCCCTCAAGGCTGGGCTGGGCAGGGTCCGAGTCTTCGGGCCCTTGGTCACTCCACAGCAGCTGGGGTGCTTCAGGGAGGGCTCACACTGCTCCTGGCAGGGACCTGTGGCCTCTCCCTAGTGCTCCCCTCTGCTTGGCGCTTGGGCTGTGCCCCTTGACGCAATCTGTCTCCACGCCTCTGATCTGAACCAGCCACTGAACACCATGCATTGCCCTGGGAGCGGCTGCCCCGGCCAGGCCCACTGCTGCCTGCAGAGCCCAGAGTTGCAAAGCAGACATCGCTGAGGGCTCACGCCTCATGCCTCTCCCCCAGATGGCCTTCTTTGCCTATTCGGGAGGCTTTGAGGGCCCCTGTGTCCCTCAGTGTGCTGGGCAGGGAGCTGACTCTACCGTAGGGGCCCTGGAGTGTGGGGGGTCTTTGGCGAGTCTTTCCATGATACAGCCCCAGAGCCATTTCTGGCCCCTCTTACAGTGGGCAGATGGTCCCACTGCCATCCTAAAGGTTTGTGAGGTTGGAGACAGCTATGACCCTCTGGAGCCCAAGGGCCTGGGCTGGGCTGGGCCAGGGAAGTTATCCCTCCCCCACCTCTGGACCATCCCACCCTCACCCCCCAAAACCCTCCAGAGGCTGGGGAAGGAGAGAGCCCACTGGTCCTGTCAGGGGTCAGAGGGACAGCTGGCCCCTCGGGGTTCCGGGGAGGGACGAGGCCCCTGGAGGCGGCTGCCTGAGCAGTCCTGGGGCTACTTTCCGACTGACCCAGACTGGGCCCCAGGCCAAAGCCTCAGTCACCCGGTTCTCTTCAGAGCCCCGTCCAGCTCCAGGGGCAGCTGTCAGCGTGGGGTCCTCCAGGATCACACCCGCCACACACCGCTTCCCCAGCGACTGTCTTCTGCCCTTCTCTGCCCACCAGCCCCAACCCCGAGTGCGGGCGAGGCCCCAGCCCCGGCTCTGGGTGCTGCTCCGAGGCTGTCTCTGCTGCCCACGGAGGGTGGCCCTCCTCACTTAAGCACGTCACAGCTCCTGGGTTTTCTCTGCCTCAAGAAATACAGCCACACTGCTGGTTACAAAATCCCCTGAAAGTGTCCCCGGCACCAGTTATGAAGCTGAGATATTCTCATGATAAAGAACCTTCTGTGCCCCGCTGGATGGGGGGCTTGGTGGTGCTAAGCATTTCTCAGAGGAGAACTCTGTAAACAAATAAAACCCGTCTGCCAACAGAGGGAGGCTCAGGGAGGCTGTCCCTTCGGGCTGTTTGAGGAAGACTCTGCTGGGGCTCAAGCCATAGTGGAGCGGCTATGTCCCGGCTGTGGCCACTGAGGGGGCGCCTCCCCCAGCACCAGAGTGTCCCCGGTGTGGGGGAGGGAGGGGAGGAAGTGTTTACTGGTGACACTGCAGACTCATGGTGGCTGCTGGCTTAGCCACGCCCCCAACCAGCCCACTCATAGCACTGGGGAGAAGCCCACCAAAAAGGCCCTGGCGCAGCGTCCTGCACAAGGGAGGCTGTGTCCCCATGGCCTTGGACCAGTTTTACATTCAGACAATCCTGGAACAGGGTCTCAGGCAGCAGTCTGGGAGCAGAGCTGCTGAGCAGAGGGACACCGGGAAGGAAACGCTCCTGGAAACAACCCAGCGAGCTCAGGTGGCAACCCCTCTCGCTGCTGTCTTCCCGGCGGCGGTCAGTCAGGGAGAGGGTCTTGGCACAGGAGCCCCTCCATGGAGCCCTTCCCAGGGGCCCGACTGTCCAGGGGCCCCTGCCGGGGTCAGGGCTCAGTGGCTTCTTGGGTTTCCTTCTCTGCCTCATGGCCACGTGTGCTCAGAAGTTCCTTCAACTGTCCTCAGCGTCGGTTGGGGACGGAATTCTCCAGGCAGTGGCTGTTGGAAACCAGCACCTCAAGTCCCCTGGGCTCTGGACAGCCTTTCCTGGGACTCCGTCCCCACTGACCCCTGGGTACAGTGACTTGCTGCCTCCCAGAGGGACTCTCTTCGGGGAGGTACCCACCCCACTCTGGCCAATGACCACTGCTCACCAGCCTTGGGGGGCCCTGGGCAGCCTGGTCTCAGGATTGGTCCGCTAAGTCCCCTTAGGGCACTTCGAAATCTGTCCCCGCAGCTGAGGACCAAACCCAACAGTGGGGACTCAGGGATCCCTTCAAAATGCTTCCCAAACACCCCCTGGTGGAGAAGAGACCTCTTTGGGACCCAGTCCCACACACCCACCGAGAGTGATGCCCTTTCCACTGCTGTCGGGTGGGGGATTTGGATGGTGGCCCTATTGCACGCTCCTTGGGTTCCCCAGCTCACAGCCTCTCCTGGCATTTGGGTGATTTTCAGAGAGCCCAGAAAAACAACTGCTTCCTGGGGGTGGATGGGTGGATGGGGCTGAGCTTTCCCCAGAGCTGAGTGTGACAACCCTGGCAGGCAGCTGCCATCTCTGGGGGTAACCCCCTCTCCCCCTTCACTGTCCCTGGGGGCAGCTCCTGTCTCCACTGGGCCCAGCCTGTTTTGAATTCTCCTCAGATCTCGGCTGTCCCCACAGAGCCCAGAGTCCCCAGCAAGTTCACCCAGGCTGAGAGGGGAGAGAGGGTGTCCTGCTGGTGTCCTGCCCCTGTCTGGAAGGCCCGACCCTCTGTCTTCTCCTCAGGCCCCCAGGGCCCCAGGCTCCGCGGACCTCACCACGCCCTGCCTCAGGTTGCTCTCTCAGCACTCCCCCAGACCAAAGGTATTGTTTGCTGACTTGTCTTTTTCTTACCTTTTTTTAAAAAACCTCACACCGCTAGGATGATGCCACGGCACTCTAGCCCGGGCAACACAGTGAGACTCTGTCTCAAAAAAAAAAAAAAAACTTCACACCATTTTTGGCTTTAAATGAGCATTTTCTTTTCTGATAAAGGCGATCCATGCTCACTGCAGACACACTGGAAAATTTTTGAAAAGGATTCAGAAAAAGAAAAAATTCACCTGGAATCACAATACCTGGAGATAACCCTTAATTCCCTGACTTTCTCACGCCCTGGGAGCCTGAGCAAATCCCACGTTATTAAATAGTCTGACCACTGCTCTTTCTGGCTCTGGTTCTGAACATGTGCAGCTACTTTAAACCCATAAAGAATCCTTAAGCAGTGCATTTTTTAGGCATTTCTAATTTTTCCATAGGTTAAAATTCCTGGAAGTGGGGATTCCCAGCCAAATCCTATGTTCCTTGGGGTGGGTGGGTACTGGCCTTTGACGGGGTCTGGCGCCACCTTGGGAAGTCCTGTCCTGCCAGCTGCTCTCTTTATGATCTTCTGAACAGTCTTTGTCTTTTTGGTGTGTGCTATGTGTTCCTTGGTTAGCCTGGGTCAGAGAGCAGGGCAGGGGGCAAGCAGGTTAAAGGTGAGGGGTGAGGAGGTGTGTGAGTTCCGGGCAGGAGGATGGACAGACAGCTCATGCAGAGGTTGGGAGGGGCTGAGACACCTTCCTTCAAATAACGGAAAAGAAGGTCCTGTGGCCTCACGGGGGGGCGGGGAGGGGTGCTGAGGCTGGCCAAGGGGGAAAGGGAGCCAGTGGAGGGGCTGCAGGGGCTTGGGGGACTGTGGAAACTGGGGGGCTCTTTCCCTGACAGCAGCGGGAGCTGGGAAGGTGCTAAGGGGCTGGGTGTCTGAGTCGGTCTGCATCTGGGCAGGTGGTAGCTGGGCTGGGGTCTTGCTGGGCTAGAACGGAGAGGAGGGGCACTGTCGGACTGGGGTGGGGAGGGGCTATGGGAAGACAAGGCAGAGTGGGCACTGGCGTGTGGTCCCAGAAGGGGACAGGGGAATTCTGTCCCCCAGAAGATTTCCCCTGGGACAGGGGAAATCTGCTTGATCAAACTGGAGATTGAGGATCAGGGTAGGCAATGGCCTCCTCAACCTGCCTGGCGGTTAATGCCACCGACACTGCGTGAGTTCCCCCTCAGCCCAGGGCCCTGGAAAGAGTGACGAGGTGGGCAGGCACACAGGACCCCAAGAGCATGTGTGACTCTGTGGCCGGCCATTAGGGGCCTCCAGGTAGCTGCTGAGCTGAGAGTGGCAGCAGCAGAATCACCTGGACGCTCGTTAGAAGTGCAGATTCTGGCCCCACCCCAGACCCACTGAACCGGAAGCTGCACTTTAACGAGGTTCCAGATGAGCCCTAACGTCTGGAAGCCGGGTCTGAGCGTGAGCAGGGTGGACAGCCTGGGGAGTGTGGCGGGGCTCACGTCGAGGAAGCTCACGTCGAGGAAAGGAGGGTGCCGAGCGGGTCCTGTGGGACACAGAGGGAGAGGGCAGGTGGGTGTGGGGATGGCAGAGAGGCCCCAGGGGCAGGCACACCCGGGTGAGGTTGGGATGTGGAGGAGCTGCTGCCCAGGTCACGGCTGCTGCACTACCCGTCAGCTCTCCGTGCCTGGGACGAGGTGAGGACTGTGCAAACGTGCACCACTGTCCCCGCCACTCGGGCTGAGAGCAGTGATGCAGGGCCCCCCGAGCCACGTGGGAGGCTGGGGGACAGGCACAGGACCCCAGTGCTGGGACTTGAATGCCAGCCCCAGTGTGGCAGCCTGCTTCTTCCCTCCTTCCCAGGTCATACAGAGACCCCTCCTGGGCTGCAGTGCCTGATGGTGGTGAGGGGCCCTGATAAAGTCTGGGGTGACAGGTGAGGGGCTCTGGCATGGAAGGACGGGTGAGGGAGGGGCAGGTGTGAGTGATGCTGCCCTTCTGTCCCTGCCCAGGACCCATCTCCCCAGGAGGCACCGCTGTCCATGGCGGCCCCCATAGAAGGCTTCCACCGGCCTCTCTCAAGGTCTGACCAGCAGTGTTTCGTAGAGCAAGAGCTACAATTTGGTGAGCAGGGTTGGCGGGGATGGGGCGGGCAGGGCCCCCAGGGCCTTGGGCCTTGGACAGCTTCACATGTGGATGCCGTGCAGGGTGGGGTATGGGGCTGCCAGGGCGCCACAGGCCCCGACTGGGTCGCCAGCCCACGTCTGCTCCATGCGGGAGGGGCAAGGTCTGTCCACACTCTGACCTTCTTGATTCTGGGCTCTCTCTCTTGACAATGGTATGGGGGATGGGTAGGCAGAAAATTCTGGAAGGGCTTCTGTGATTCACCCTAGACCAGAGGCAAGGCTTGCTGCAGGGCCTCTGCTCTCTGCCCCCCGGCCCCATCCTTGCACCCCCAGCACCTGCCGCCCAGTGAAGGGCAGCTGAAAGGGGACTGTGGCCACCCCTTTGCCCAAGAAGAAAGTGGCTCCAGACCTGCCCGGGGGAGCAGGTGGGAAGGCCTCAATGGCCTGGGGCCTCCATCCCCTGTGAGGAGACAGGGGTGCAGAGTCACCTGTCACTCAGAGGTTGAGCCAGAATGCCTTGGGGGCATGGGGAGACAGCATGAATCCTCTCAAGGGCATACAAACCCAGACGCTGTGCTGACTGGTGGCCCCAGTGCCTGGCAGGAGGGAGGAGGTGAGTGAGTTTTTACTGAAAGCATTTGTGAGTGACTCTAGCTGACAGTGGGTCCGAGCTGTCGGCCCCGCCCTTGCTGCATATGTCCCAGGGTTCCAAGAGGTGGCCCGTGTCTCCGCTGCCAGAACACAGGGGCCCAGGCAGGCGTGGTGAGGCTGACACTGCCCCAGGGTGGCCAGGGACTCGGCTGGGCCCAGGAGGATGAGTGACAACAGCCAGGTGACATGGACCCACCCTGAGCCTGACAGGAGATTTAACCCTATTTCTGTTCCAACCTGACACTGGCTTTGCAGCTTTTAATATCTTTTCCGATTTAGAAGTACTGATTACCTTTGTAAAAGTGTTCAACGATGTGAAAATTCATACTTACTGATATCGTAAAGCTTCCAGGCTTTATTCTGTTTATCATTTATCCTGTTACCCGGTGCGGTTTGCGGCCATGCTTTTGTATTTCCATCTCTACACCTGTTTGTTGCTAAACGATTTTCAAGGAGGAAGAGCAACCAGCCTCCCGGTGGCGTGAGGATGCCTTTCTTCATGCTCATTCTCATCTTTGTCTCACTGACAAATGAAAAATCACATCTCCTTGCTGTTTAATAATTTACATTTCTTTTATTATTGGTGAGGTGGACCATCTTTTATTTCGTTATTAGCCTGTAGGATTTCTTCTTCGGGTTGCTGTCTCTCTCCCCTTCGCCTGTGCTTAAGGTGTGGTGTGGATCCTTCCTTCCTGACTTCTGAGCATTAACCCCTTGTTGTAGATGTCGCAATTTGTTCTTTCAGCTTTTACTCTGTGGGGTAGATTGGGTGGCCCCAGGACGTTTACATCGCTAACTGTGAAAGGATTTTCCCTTTGGTTTCTCTTCTTGTTTTCATATTGAGAAAGCCTTTCTCTATGCTGAAATTATGGATAATAAAACCCATAAATTTTGGAATTTAAATATCACAACTGCCGGCTATTTATTTTGGTGCAAGGACTAGGTAGAGATCCAATTGGTTTTTGTTCCAAGTGATGGGAAGTGACTTTGGTGCTGCTGATCAACCGCGTTTTCCTGGTAGGTCTGAAGTTTCAGGGTCTGGGGCTGGGGCATGTCGCTGTTTCCCTGTCCCTCCTCCCCAGTCCTGTTGGCTGCATGTGATCTTGCTCTGCGCTGGCCCCCATGCCTGGGACACATGCCCTCCACGTTCTGTGCTTATGGCTTCCTGGCTCCTTTCACACCCTTTTCCGTCTAAATTCATTTTAAAGAAAGCAGTTGCCAGGGGTTCTGTCTGGGGCCTCCAGGGCAGCCCAGCCGCTCCTTCGAGACCCTAGCACCCACAGAGGCCCCAGGCTACAGTGCAGGGCCTGTACTGCCTCTCTGCTTCTCCGTCCCACAGATGACACAGACGCAGACCTTGAGGGAGAGTCCCCAGGAGAGTCCCTGCCCTGGGAGAAAAAGCTGGCCAGCAGGGTGAGGGCCATGTTGGACTGGGAGAGGAACAATGTGTTGGAGGGCATCTGCCACCACCTGCAAGAGCAGGGCAAGGTAGGCCCCTGAGCCATGCTCCCTGCCTCTCTGTGGCCCTGACACATGGAGAGCTGCAGGGCCCTGGGGAGGAGGCCAAAGGCCTGTCCAGGGCTCGCTGGGCGGCTGGAGGCCCACCAAGCTCCGGTGCCCATGCCCCTCAGCTAACTATTATCTCTGCCGCTGTCACCTCTGGCTCCTGCAGGTCCCGGAGCCCCTGACTTTTCAGCCAGAAGGTGCAGAGAACGTGAGGGATCAGAGCAGATATTGCTGCTCCCTGGGAGGGGTGGAGCAGGGAGGACCAGAGATGCCGAGGCCGGGCCAGCCACCTCTGGGCAGACCTGCAGGATGGCAGGGCTGGGGGCGGGCAGAGCTGACACATTTCCAAGGCTCCCTGAGCTCAGGCCTCCTGTGATTGTCCTCAGGATGGGCCTGGGTGTGGGGGTGACCGGACCCCAGTGCCCCCTCCATGCTCCCTGTGCCCTAGCCCTCTGCAGGGGCTGTCCTGCGAGACCCGCTGAAGGCCTGAGCCACTGCTGGGGGTCAGGGAGTGTCCTGGGCTGGGTGGGGCTGTCCTGGCCCAGTCTTCACTTCCAGCTCCTAGGGCTGCTATCAGCCCCCTCCACTCTGAGGGACAGGGGGCTGTCTTTGGGGGCTGGGGGCTGACAGAGGGGGATAGGGTACTGACCAGGCTGCAATAGCAGACTCATGTTGGCTCCTAGGGGCGGGGAGGGAACAGGTTGTGCAAAGGTCCTGGGGCCAGCATGCAGCAGCACAAAAGCATGGGGATCCCTTCCAGGAGATGTCAGCAGGGCCAGGTCACTCAGGCTTGCCGGCCATTGTAAGTGTCCAACCTCTGTCCTAAGGGGAGGGCCTCCTGGGGTTTGCGGAGGAGGGGTGGTGATGATCACACTGAAGAATGAGCCCGTGGCTGCTGGCATGGCATCAGCCCCAACCTTCTCCTCACAATTTTGAGAAATGGATGCTTGTGTTCTCCACCTGCCCATGGGTGCCAGCAGGCTCCTCTCTGTCCTGTTCACTGTGGACCTGAGCTGGGCAGGGACAGGATGCTGGTGCCCTAAGCACTGTGCTCTGCCCGCAGCTCTCCAAGAAGGAGCAGGACTCCAAGGCTCAGGGCACCGACATTGAGGAGCTTTTGAAGTCCATGAACCTGTATCCTGAGCAGACCTCGAAGGTTAGTGCCTGGTTGGGCTGTGCCCGTGACCCCTCAGGGCCCTCTCCTCCCTAAGGCCGGTGTACGTGGAAAGGCTGGACAGATTGAGGCCTGTCACCGCATGGCCTCACACCCATGTGCTGAGGCATGGGTGCAGGGAGAAGGTGCAGGCGGCGTCCTTGCCCAACAGCTGTGGTCCCCACAGTGGAGGTTCTGCCTGGGCACCCAAGGGGAGCCTGGGAGCTCCAGCGCGGCCAGGGGACTTCGAGCACAGCGTGGCTCCAGCAGCAGCAGAGCACGTGACAACACTCAGGGTGCACTTGGGTGTGCTTGGGGGGACCAGGCCTGGGGGTCTGTGTTCTAGGGCAGCACCCCAAGCCCTAGACTCAGGCTCCAGTCTGGACCCAGGGGCTGGGCACTACCTGCAGGAGACACTAAGCTTAGAGCCTCCTCTCCCGCTGCGCACGGCCCTGCATGCACAGCTCAGAGGTGGGGCCCCGGCCTGATGGCCGGCAGTGCCCCCATCCTGCCCTCGGCTTCTTGCCCTAGACCTTCCTCTTCCAATTGTACGGGCTGATCCTTGGCAAGTGCACCGACACCAGGCTGGTGAGGAAGCACCTGACCCTCCTCCTGGAGTTGTCCCACCAGTCCTCCAGCCAGCGGGAGGTGGGCCAGCACCCTCAGTCGCCTCTGGCCATATAGTCCCAACCCCCTGCTGATTCCCGGCCCCTCCCACACATCGTGATCTCCCGTGACACTGACTGGCAGGGACCTTGGGATCTGCTGGGCTGCGTCCTGGTCCCATCCTGGGAAAGAGCAGCCCTACTGGGAGAGCTGGGAGCATCCACACCATCTCTTGTGGACTGGCTCACACGGTCTCCCGGCCTGCAGGGCATCGCGATTGCTGTGGGCTTGACATCCACCTCACACCTGGAGGAGGTGTGGGAGGTGCTGGAGCACCTGGGCCGCACCAGGTTCCTGAGGTCAACTCTCACGTCCCCAGACGGGCAGGTAGAGAGGCCCTGGGCCAACACTGGAGAGGGCAGAGTGGCAGGGAGGGCCCCAGGCCCCAGCCCCTTGTGTCCTGGGGAACTCACTTGTGTTTCTGAGCCTTGGTTTGCTCACTGGTGACATGGGGGTCCTCTGCCCACCCTGTCCCCCCACCCCAAGGGGCTATTCTGTGGGACTCAGGCTGAATGAAGGTGAACTTGCCACAGCCACAGATGTGAGTCCTGACCCCGGAACAGAGATGTGTGTTGTCCAGACCTCAGTTTCCTCCCCTGCACACCTGACCCGGGAGGAGGCATTTACCTGGGACTCCCTTGTCCTGGCCAATCTCTGCCCAGGAGCCTCACCGGGAGGGCAGATGCACAACAGACACCCAGAGGAGGGGGCACTTCTGGGACCCAGAGGGTTCTGGAAGGGACACTGGCTAGAGGGGCTTCCTGGAGAAGGGGCTGGCACCAGGTCTGGTACATGACCCCCCAGGGTGTGGGCACAGCTGGCTTCCATTCTGAACCTGTGTAGAGGACTCGAAGCTCTCTCCCGAGAGCCCCGCAGCCCCTGCAGACCCACCCCCACCCCGCCCCGCCACAGCTGGACCACGAGCTGCACTGGAAATGGGTGAGCAGCACCTCCCTGCTGTGCTACGGGCAGATGGCCATGCACGCCAGGGAGCACATCCTGCCCTGGGTGGACAACATCACCTCCAGGATGGTGTACTACTTCTCGTGCAGCCACTATGTGAGCTCCCAGCCCTCGCCCCTCGGACGGAAGGAGGGACAGAAGGCCAGAGAAGGGGAGGGCAGGGGGTCTGCACCCTCGGGAGCCACTCAGGTGACAGGCCCCTTGCCGAGGCCTCGTTCCTATCCCCTCACCCGCCCGGCACTGAGCCTGGAGGCAGCACTTACAGCGGGTGCAGGCCTGGGGAGCCCACCAGGGCTGCCCCCACAGCACCACCCGCCACTCCTGGGTCCAGCCGCTGTGGCTGTGGGGGCTGCCGGGAGCCCGGGGAGTGGGCGTGCCCCTCACTTCTCCCTTTCAAGGGAAGGACTCAAGGACCCCGACATCCCGCTCTCTCATGGGAACAAATCGAGGGCAGGCCTGCTCCTGAGGGCCTGGGGTTGCCTGGCCCCTGGGCGGTGTGTGGTGTGGGGTGTTTGTAGTGCAATGTGTGTGTAGAAGGGTGTGTTGTATGTGCATGTGTGCTCTGTGTCTGTTGTATGTTTGTTGGGTGCTGTGTGACATTGTGTGTTCTTGCGTGTTATGTGTATGAGGGTACGTTGTGTGTTATGTGTACATTGTGTGTCGTGTGTATGTTGTGTGCATATATGTTGTGTGTGTGTGTTGGCATGGGTGCTGCTTGCCACCTAATCAGGGTGGATCTCGGAAGATCTCTGCTGACACCCGCTGACGTCACCCTCACACTCGTCTTGGCCCGGGCAGGACAACGTCCTAAAAGTGAGCTTCCTCTCCTCGGCCATCATGCTCACCAAGGCTCTCGGGCGGGAGCACAGCGTCCAGAGCTACAAGTTTGCCCAGATCCCAGAGCTCGTCCAATGTCTCCTGGTGGGTGACCCCAGCCTTGCTCAGCGGGCACGCGTGGGGGGCAGGGGGCGGCCGCCGCCACTCGGCTCCTCCTCTGCTGCCCTCCCAGTGCATCCTGCAGAAGGAGCCCCACTTCCTGGCCACGTTCTGCCGGCAGAAGATCATATTGGTCATTGCGGGACTGAGGTAACACCCCTCGCGCCCCAGGAAGGCAGTCCAGGCTGCAGAGAGTGGGGGGCCCTGGTTCTCATGTGAGGTGATGAAAGAGAGTGGGGCCAGCATCAGGGGCTAAAATGGGCCGGGTGGGCTCAGGCTGGGGCCACATCCTATCTGGGACGGTGAGATTTGCTTTGTTTCACGTCCACAGTGAGTTGTGAACATTGGCCTGGGCTGAGTCCTGATCCTGGTCGCATGCTGAGCCCTGGCCTTGTCACCCCTTGAGTCCTGGCCCTGGCCACAGACTCAGTCCTGACCTTTGTCACTGGCTGACTCCTGATCCTACTCACAGCCCTGACCCCGACCCCAAAAGAATCCCTGTTTTCTCACAAACAAATGTCAATAAACCCAAGAGAGCTGAGTGAGTCGGGGTGGCTCAGAGCAGACTCTGTCCCCCGTGTGCCCCTCCCAAGCCCAGTGAGTTCCATTTCCCCAGCAGGGCTCCCTTCACCCCCAGGCCAGAGTCAAGGGCCTGTTTGTGACCCAGACCCCTTCTACATGGTAAACTGTGCCAGCCAGGCCTTCCACGCCCAGGCCCACGGCTGTGCAAAGAAGGCCGGCCTCTCCTCTGTTTCTTCCAGCAAGCTGAGGCCCCATCTCAAACCCGTGGTCAAGTCCAGGATCCTGGAAGTCTGCCTGAGGAGCCTGTACATGCTCCCACCCATGGAGAGGCTGAAGAGCACCTTGCCTCTGCAGGAGCCAGTCCCGGATGTCATGGTGACGCCCTGCCCCTGGGGCCACCCTCCCTGTCTCTCTGGCTGAGGGGTTCTGGGTGCTGGGCCCATTGTCAAGCCCTCACCACACATGGTGGGTGAGGGAGCATAGGAAAGAGCTCTGGCGCTGGGACAGCTCACTGGGATCGTCTGGCCACTGCATTGGCCAGTCCCTGGCAGTGGACCACCCTCTGACCACTCCCGGGGATGTAGGCAGCCAGGGAGCAGGTGCGCAGACCTGAACCCCCATCTGTGAGCCCCAGGACATCCAAGGGTGTCAGAGATGAGCTACACAGGGGCATCACTCCTCACCCCACACCTCTGCGCAATCCCTCCCCTCACTTCTCTCCACTGAAAACACTATCCGGCTCTGTCACTGTAGATTAGCTTGCATTTTTTTGAATTTTATGTAAGTGGAATCAAATGGTAAGTATTTACCCTCATCTGGATTCTTTTTGCTCACCTTAAAGACTTTGAGATCTGTCCATGTTGTGGCTTGTGTCATTCCTTCCCGCTGCTGGGACTTTATTTCCTGGCCGCCCCTCTCTGCTACCCGCTCACTGGATGATGGGCATTTGGGTTGTTTCCAGTTTGGGGCTGCTGTGAACATTGGTGTACAGGTCTTTGTAGAGATATATGTTTTAATTTGGGAGGTAAATACCTAAGAGGGGGATAGCTGGGTCATGTGGTAGATGTATGCTTAACTTTTTAACAACTTGCCAGATTATTTCCAAAGAGCCTGTGCTGTGAGTGCGAAAGTCCCGACTGCTCCATGTCCCCACTGTCCCCTGCTATTGTGGCCATTCTAAGACCTGTGTACAAGCATCTCATTGTGGTTTGAATTTTCACTTCCATACCAACTAATGATGCTGTGCAGGGACTTATTTTCCATTCCTGTATCTTCCTTGGTGAGATGTGTGTTCAAATCCCATGCCCGATTTTAAAATTGGATTATTTTTTGATTATTATGTAGTTTTTCAGAGTTCCTTTTATATTGTAGATGCGAGCCCTTTATCAGATACATGATTTGAAAATGTTTCCTTGCAATTTGTAGCTTATCTCTTTATTCTCTTAACAGTGTCTCCTGAAGAGCAAAAGTTCTTAATTTCAAGGAAATTCAATTAATCTATTTTCTATTTTATTAATTTTAATTTATTAAAATTAATCTATTTTCTATCTATTAATCTGTAATGCTGTATGGATTGTGTTTTTAGTATTATATCTAGGAAATCCTTGCTTTACCCAAGGTCACAGAGATTTTCTCCTCTGTTTTCTTCTAGAAGTTTTGTAGTTGTAGGTTTTACACGTAGGTCCATGTTGTAGTTAATTCAGGCTGCTACAACAAGGTACCACAGTCAGGGTGGCTCATAAACAGCCACCAGTTCTCCTAGTTCTGGAAAGTGACCTCCAGTTAATTTCTCCCACGTCTGGAGGCTGGAAGTCTGAGATCAGGGTGCCAGCAGGGTCAGGTTTTGGTGAGGGTCCTTTTCCAGGTTGCAGATGCCAACTTCTCCTCACTTCCCTGCACTCCAGGGAAAGGGCCAGAGAGCTCTCTGGGGCTCCTTTTGCACTGATCCCACCAGTGAGGACTCCATCCTCATGACTTAGTCACCTCTCAAAGGCTCCAGCTCCTCGTACCATCACACTAAAGGTTAAGTCTCAGCATGTAAACTTTGGGCAGACACAAACATTCAGTCCTTAATAGTTCATGGTCCATCTTGAATTGATTTTATATGGTGTTTTGTGTGGATTGAAGCTCAGTGTTATGCATATGGATGCCTAGTTGTTACAGAACCACTTGTTGAAAAGATTATCCTTTCTTTGTTCAAATACCTTTGCACCTTTGTCAAAAATCATATATCAAAAATCATATATCCAGGGTTCTATTTATAATCTCTTTATTCTGCCTCATTGATCTATTGGCCCATCTTTATGCCAACATCACAGTCTTGATTATAGTAGTGTCTTAATCCTCTTAATCCATTTTTGTTGCTATAATGAAATACTGGAGACTGGGTAATTTATAAAGAAAAGAGGTTTATTTAGCTCACGCTTCTGGAGGCTGGCAAGCTCGAGATCAGGCAGCTGCATCTGGCAGGGCCTTGTGCTGCGCCATGATGTGGCAGAGGACATCACATGGTGGGAGTGCTTTTCAGAGCAGCAAGTGACCACATGAAACAGAAGCAAAACATGAGGGGCAACTTGGCTTCCTAACAGCCTGCTCTAGCAGGAGCTAATCCAGTCCCACCTCTCAAAGGTGCCACCACTTCTCACCACAGTCACACTGGGGACCATGCCTCAATATGGGTTTTGGTAGGACAAGCCAGCTGTCCTGGCCTCCGTGCAAGCAGGGGAGGGGAAGGGAGGGCTCCCATGCCTGTGAGGAGCCCCTGGTCACCCTTGGACCTGAGGGAAGTGACTCTACACTCTCTTGACGACTCCTTTTCGTGGCACTAGAATAAATGGCCGACACATGATCTCTAGCTTGTTTAGATGTTTCCTTTTGCTGTTAGATTTTTCCTACCTTTCTTGCCTCTCCACCTGGACTGGGACAGTCTTGCATTCAGGAGCCAGGCGTGGCTCCCACTGTCCACCTCCCCATGGGTGGGCTGCTCAGCGAGCTTTCAGTGAACATCCACCACATGAGAGTGAATCTGTGGCCAGTGCACGGGCCTTAAAGATTGCCAGTGGTGTTCGCTGTCCTCATTGCTTTATTGGCAGTCTCCTTTGAACTTGAGAGAGCCTTGGTCCTCAGGCCGGCCAAAGGGCAGATGTAGCACTATTATGCAGAGGAACAGCTGTGATTCGTCCCTTGCTCAGCATGTGAGGGGATGTCACAGTTACTCCTGCATTCTGCAGGTACTGATGCAGCACCCTGTGACAGTTCCTCATTTTTCTAGTCCTCCAGCAATCATGGAGCAGCTCCCAGGCTAAATGCTGCATTGGACTCTTATCCACCAAGATGGCAGGCCCAGGGTAGCAGGTGGCTTTGGACCCAGCGAGTTCTGAATATTTGAGGATGTCAGCCAAAAAATATTCCCAGGGAAAGTCAAAAGAGTGGAAAGGAGAAAGCAGACAGCCAGGCTCACCCGAGGAACCCTAGTGCTGATGGGCAGGCAGGACCCAGAGCAGCACGGGACAGAGAGGAGGGGGACAGAAGAGGGGCGCTGTCTGAGTGGCCAAGGGCTCATGCTACCAGGCTGTCTGTGGCTCAAGGCTCTGTCTGCCCACGGCTGCCTTCTGTGGCCTGCAGGCAGCTCTAACCATCCCCAGCAATTATTAACTAAGAGTCCTGTGGGTGCTGTCTCTTCTCCCCTGCGAGGGCTGTGCCCAAGGTATACAAGGTGACCTGTCAAGGCCTTGTGGCATGGAGTGGTCCAGCCCTCATCCAGGGTGGTTTCCTGGGCACCTTGTGCGAGATGGAGGAGATTATTGGCCGGGGAGGTCTGCGGAGCTGGGGCCAGCGCGCCTTGCAACAGTGGTGGCCGCCTCCCTCTGCCAGATGCTGTACAGGAAGACCATGCACGCCCTGAATGTGCTCCTCCAGAACTTCATCTCTGAGAATAAGAGCATGGACGAGATCTATTTCCTCCTGCAGGTGAGGGCCGGGGGTGCATGTGGGCTCCAGGAGCAGGGCTGCCAGTCCCCACCCTGAGCCCAGGGCCGGCTTCGGATTCCCCAGGGTGTGTTCGGGGTGTCTCTGGCATAAGGAAGTGCCCAGAGGCCCCGCTGGCAGGTTTACTCTGCCCTACTGACCACGTGCCAGAGGCTGTGTGGAGTCCAGGCCCCCCTGCCTCTTTTCAGGGCTGAGTGGGTATTTCAGAAGAGCCATGTACCCTGCCAAGGAGAGGAGTGACTCACTGACCTCACCTTGCGGTATCACTGCGGGTGGGTAGGGACAGCCCCAGGGGTGGTCTGAGGGCTCTTGGGCAGCTTGGAGCCCCACTTAGCTCTAGGTGTGGTGCTGGGACATGGAGACCATGACACACAGTCTAGGGGAAAGGACTGACAGACACAGCCGAGACTCCAGGCACAAATGTGCTCTAACAGAGTGTGAGTTTGGGGCAAGGCATCCAGGAACACTTCCTGGAGAAGGGAACAGCGGGCTGTGCCCTAGGAAGGTGTGAGAGAAAGGATGTGTACCTGGCCTAAGAGGCCAGAGAGGGGCAGCCCATTCTGGAAATAGTTGAGGGTGAAAGACACACCCTTTGTGTCCTGATGGAGACCCAGGGATGGGGCCTCGGATGGACAGTCACGTTGTCTAGAAGACCTCCTGGCCCCTTCCCATCCAGTAGCTTTGTGAACCCCATTGCTCCACCACCTGACCCCCACAGGCTGACACCTGGGGGCCCTACTATGTGCCAGACACCTTGCTGAACTCACTTAGTTTTAGGAAGTTTTTTTAAAAAATAGATTCCTTAGGCTTGTCTATGTCATCTGCATGACAATCATGTCATCTGCAAAAAGAGATCATCGTTTTCTTTTTTTCCAATCTGAGTGCTGTTTATTTACTCCTGTGGCCCTGTTTCACTGGGGAGAACTCCCAGTACCGTGCCAGTGAGAGTGGAGAGGGCAGCCAGGCTCACCTTGTCCCCGCTCTAGGAGGACGGCTTCCAGCCCTTTGCCACTGAGTAGGATGCTAACTGCAGTGTTTGGTAGACGCTCTTTTGTGAAGTTGAAGCAATCACTGTCTCTCCCTAACTTGCTGAGTTTTAATCATGGGTGGCTGCTGGATTTTGTCAAATGCTTTTTCTGTGTCAATTGCTATGATCATGTGATCTTCTCTAGCTTGTAGGTCTGCTGGATTGCATTGGCTGATGTTCAACTGTTGAACCAGTCTTTAGTCTTGCATACCTGGACTCAATCCCACCTGCTTGGTGTGTACAGTACTTTGTAAACATGGTTAGATTTGGTTTGCTAATGTGTTGTTGGGGAACTTTGCATTTAAGTTCATGAGATTTTTTGGTCTACAGTTTTTACTGTTGTTTGTTTCAGCCCTTCCTATTGGTACTGTCTTTCTGGTTTTGGTGTCAAGATATACTGGCCTCATAAAATCAACTGGGAAATGTTACCTCCTCTTCTATTTCCTGAAAGAAATTGTAAAGTTGGTGTTAATCCTTTAAATGTTGGGTGGAATTCTCCAGGGAAACCATCTGGAGATTTATTTTCTAGAAACTTTAAATTTATACATTCAATTTCTTCAGTGGTTACAAGGATATTCAGATGGTCTATTTCATCTTGGTTGACGTTTTCCTCATTTGTAGTTTCTAAGGAATTGGTCCATTTCTTCTAAGTTGTTGAATTTATGAGCAGAAAGTTATTCATGATATTCCCTTTTTATCTTTTTAGTGGTTGGAGTGACATCCCTTATTTTATACTTGATATTGATGATTTGTGTCTTCCCGCTTTTAATTTTTGTTAATCTTTCTAGATGTTTATCAATTTTAGTGATTTTTCTGAAGAACTAGTATTTCGTTTTATTGCTTTTCTGTGTTGTCTTTCCAGTTTCAGTTTCATTGATTTTTTTATTTTATCTTTATTTTTTTCTTTCTGCTTGCTTTGGGTTTATTTTGCTCTTCTTTATCTACTTTATAGAGATTATCGATTATAGGTTATTGATCTAAGATCTTTCCTCATATCTAACATAAACATCTTTTGCTATAAATTTCCCTCTCAGCACAGCTATAGCTGCATTATTTCTATTAGTGTTGTTTATTTTTAAATTTTTCTTTGAGGCTTTCTCTTTGATCCATGGGTTATTTAGAAATGTGTTTGGAGATTTTCCCATTGTCATTCTATTTTTGATTTCCAGTTTGATTATATTACAGTCAGAGGACACATTCCATATAAGTTCAAATTTTAAAAATTTGTGGAAGATTGTTTTGTGTCTTGGGATATGGTCTATCTTAGTGAATGATCCATGCGTACTTGAAAAAACAAATGTATTCTGCTGTTGGATGGAGTGTTCTACGTGTGCCAGACCCTGATGGTTGGCCGTGTTCGGCTCGTCCATATCCTTGCCAGTTTCTGTCTAGCTGATCTACTGCTTGCTGGTTTGCTGAGAGAGAATGAAGGCACCAACTATAATGTTGGACTTGTCTATTTCCCTTTTAGCTCTGTCAGTTTTTGTTTTGTGTATTTGGAGGCTATGTTGTTTGGTGCATATACACTTAGGATGTGATGTCTTCCTGGTGGATTTATCCTTTTATCATCATGTGATCACATGATATAGCTTTAAGTTTGAATTATTTAATTTCACATACGTGTTTCCCTGAATTCTGTGAGTTGCTCTAGCAAATTAATCAAACCCAAGGAAGGGTTGTGAGAACTTGGATTTACAGCCAGTTGGTCAGAAGCACAGGGCACCACCCAGGGCTTGTGACTGGCATCTGAAGTGGGGCAGTCTTGTGGGACTGAGCCCTCAACCTGTAGGGTCTGGCGCTACCTCCAGGTAGACAGTGTCAGACTGAATTGGATTAGAGGACATGCAGGTGGTGTCCGCTGCAGAACTGCTTGCTTGGGGTGTGGGGAAAACACTCCCATGTCTAGTGTGAGAGTGTTGTGGTTGCTGTGTGAGAGTAGGAGAATATGCTCTGATTTTTCCCTGTATCCCAGATGGCCCCTGGTCCAGGCAGTGAAGTGGACCCTTTAGCTGAAGGAGCCAGGCCGACACGTGGGCCAGGATGGCCAACAGTCTGGCTGACCACAGTGCCTGCTCAGGGCCATACCTGAGCTGGGTGTCGTGGGTGGGCCCAAGGGGCTTGGCTGTTCCCTCAGGCTCTGCTCTCTTCATCCTAGCACACAGAACACTGGCTGAGCTCAGAAAAGAGCCATGAACGCAAGCGGGTGGTGGAGTCTATCTTCCTGCTCCTGCAGTTCGTGGTGGAGTCCCTGAAGTTCACTGTGAGTCCCCAGCACCCTGAGACCCTCAGGGAGGGAGGGTGGCCAGGCAGGGCTGGCTCTCCAGGAGCACATGGGATGGAGGGAGGACCAGTAAGCACCCAATGACAATGATGCTTCACCACTGATGCTTGCCATCAGCATTCACTGAGCACTGTGTTGTCGGGACTAGACAAAGGCTCCATCCCCCAGGAAGTCCCCGGTCCTTGGACTGAGGCAGCAATTCAAATAGGGCAGGCTCAGGCAATCGTGATGGGAAGACTGAGTGGGAACAAAGGCATGAAGGAGGAGGGGCAGCCGGTGGCTCCCTGGGGGAAAGCACTCAGGCCAAAGAGACAGTAGAGCCAAGGACAAGGATGCCGCATGGTGCCAAGGCCCCAGAACAGCCACCTTGGAACAGGAGGGCCAAGTCAGAGGATGGGTAAATAGAGCAACAGAAAAGAACAGGGGCTCAAGAAATAAGCCCCACCCAACAGTCCACCCATGTTCAACAAAGGCACCAAAGCTCTTGAACAGGGAAAGGTTGAATGTTGAAAGTATTTTCAACTAAAATGCTGGAACAAGTAGAGTTCCAAAATTAAAACCATGGTGTTTCCAGAAGAAAATGTACATTATCTTTAGAAACTTGAGATGAGCAGAGATTTCCTAGGCAGAATGTAGAAGGCAGTAACACAAATGAAATATCGATCAGACGGACTTCATCAACTAGAAACTTCTGTGCATCCAAAGACATTATTAAGGGAATCAAGATTCAAGACACAGCTTGGGAGAGATACTTGTAATGCATGTATCTGATGAAAGGCTTGTATCCACAAAACATCATGGACTCCCGTAACTCAATGAACAGACAATCCAGGTTTTAAAACAGGAAAAAGACTTAAGCATTTTGCAAAGCACATGACAATGAACAGTCAACACAACTTGTCATAAAGGAAATGCAAATTAACCACAATGAGATACACCACCCGCCCGCTGGAAGGGCAAAGATGGACAGTACCAAGTGTGTGGCATGATGTGTGTGTGTGTGTGTGTGTGCACACATCTCTGCTGTGTCCCCAAGAAGACCTAGAATCATCAACACGATGCCTGTGAGTGCGCCTGGTGCTCGTGGTTGCTAACTCAATTCTCCACTCAGGAGAACTTGTGCTCGGAGACAAGCCTCCTTCCAGGGGTAGGCCAGGGAGTCACCAGCCACATGCAGAGCACTGTTAATTCCAGAAAGTAAGGAAGTGCTCAAAGAACGGTGAAGAGATTTGGAAAGTCCCAGGTTGAAGCGCTGCTGCTGTCCGAATCTAAGACGATTACAGCAACAAAAGAAATAACAACTGTTACAAATTACAACCAAGTGAATGAAATAAAATTCCATCAGTCAGTACTGAGGGAATAAACAAATATACAAATAAACAAAGGAGACGGGAAATGCTAGCTAGGAACGTGGGAGCAATGATGGGCCTGGCAGGTCATTGGAGATGCCAAAGCCCCCCTGTGGGTGGAAGTTGGAGGAGAAATGGAGTATTTAATAGTCTCTAAGGATCTCCCCACACATTACTAATTAATTACAAAGGGCAAAATAGAGGAGAAACGTGAAAGGCGCCATCCTGACCAAGTGATCAAAGTAACACCACTGTTGGGCCACCATGTGCCCCTGACATGATGCGCTGAGGACACTTTCCCCCCTGGGGTCTTCCTGCTAGGAAAGTAGAGCCTGAATCTAACTGTGAGGAAGCATCCGACAGACCTAAACCACTTCTCTGTACTTTCCAAAGCGTCATGGTCAAGAAAGACAAAAAACAGCTGAAGATATATTTCAGATTAAAGGAGATTCAAGAGATATGTCAACCAAATGCAACGTATCAGCCCGAATCAGGAAAAAAACAGTGTGTGTGTGTGTGTGTGTGTGTGTGTGTGTGTGTGTGTTGCACAGTGTGAGGTGTGTGTGTGAGAGACAGTATTGGGACAATTGATGAAATTTAAATACCAACTGTGGATTAGATAATAGTATTGTATTAGTGTTAATTTTTTTTGATTTTGATCATTGCATTGTGGTTATGTGAATACATGTTCTTGTTTTCAGGACATTCACTCTGCAGTACATAGGGGTGAAATGCCCAGTGTCTCCCATCAGAGGGAGACAGAGAGATTAAAAAGCAAATGAGGCAAAGTGTAAATAATTGCAAACGCTGGATAAAGAACATATGAGAATATGAGCATTGTCTGATCTATTCTTGCAACATTTCTGTAAGTTTGAAATGATAACAAAATAAAAAGTTATCAAAAAATAAAGGGGTCAGGGTAGTCCTCGCAGAGCAGGCTGTATCTGAGCAAGAAGGGCAGCAGCTTAGAGAACTTGCCTGGGCTCCTGGCAAGGGTGGTAGCCGGACGCAGGGCTGGCCGCGTGGGTCCTCGCGGGCCCTCACGGGAGTTGGCCTTGTGAGACCGAGTGCATGGGGAGCCGCCGCGACAACTGAGGAGGCCCCGCGGCTTCTGCAGCAAAAACAGACTGAGGGTGTGAGAGGAGGCCGCTGGGCAGGCCGGCGGAGATCCCTTGCTGGCCTCCAGGTTGGCACAGACCGGCGGGTAGGTGCCCGCTGGTGTGCAGGAAATTCTGACGCGTGGTTGAGGAACGTCAGAAAGAGGATGTTGGCCTGAGCAACTGGGAAGACTGAGTTGCCACCAACTGAGACGGGTGACAGCTGCCCTTAGAGCATCTTTTTCGAAGTAGGGTGAGCGGAGACCTCTGGCTGGAGACGTATATTTGCCAGTGAGGCAAGTTCACCTTTTTAAAAGGCATCCCATATAGATTCATTTGCAGGAATGGACTCCCAAATGAAACTAAAGACCTGAAAACACCAGTAACTGGACAAGGCGTCCCAAGGGCTTTAGTTTCATTTCTCAGAGCTGGGGGAGCAGGGCCAACACTCACGTGAACAGCAACACGGCACGAACTTCCTCATGGAGACACGGTGGACACGGCCCACCAGGAAGTAGGCTCTTCCCCCCAGAACAGGCTCTCCTCTGTCTCTGCTGCTCTGTGCAGCGAATTCAAACGCATCCCGGCCCCACGGTATTTAATTTCAGCCAGTGTTGGCCCGGCTGGCAGGCTGCCTGCTGCACGGGTCCAACCCTCACTTTGGCACGGAAGCAGTTCCCACCTAAGTCGAGCTCCAACTGCATGCAGTCCCTGGGCCCTGAGGCTGCACGTTCAGAGGAAACGCTGCAGAAGCCTCTCCCTACCGAAAAAACCTTTCGTTGTGAAGATTGCAAGAGCATATATTCCAACTTTTTTACGCTGCTTTATGGAAGTAAAGTTTGCATAAGGTAAATGAAAAAAATTAAGTGGACAGCTCGGTGACTTTACAAACGCAAATGTATTAAGATTTACAACATTCCAGCATCTCATAGTTTCCTTGTATCTCTCTTCGGTTACTAGGCTCCACCTCCGCACCCTCAATAACTAACAGTCTTGCCTGCCATTGTAAGAAACTATAAAATGGGTCAGAAAAGACAAAATAACTGGTTTCAGATGGTGCCAGTAGGAAGCACAGGACCAGGTGGGGAGGGCCCCACAATCATGCCGCTTCCTGCCTAAAGGTATTTTCTGGTCTGAAGCCCTGGGAGCTGCAATGCTGCTGAGCTGAGGAGGCAGAGATGGAAGTTCAGGGCTGTGGCAGGGCTGGAACCCGAGGGCGAGTCCCCAGGAGGTGACAGCGGTGCAAGAAAGGAGCAAGAAAGGAGCGGCCACCCTGAGCCATCTCCTTGAACAGCCCAAAAAAGCCACAACTTTTAGGGGTAGGATTATCCCAGTCCCAGAGTTGAGACTAGTCTCAATTTGCCCTAACAAAAAACTTAAGCCCAAGCCTCAAAAGGATTAACTAACTGCCTACCAGAATAAAAGTCAGGACACTCATAATGTCCCGCAGACAAGAAATAATTACTGAACATGGCAAAGAAGCAGGAAAATTCACTCATAATTAGGAGGAAAGCTAGTCCATAAGAATAGACCTAGAAATGGCACAAATGATGGGAACTCAAAACTTTGACAGCTACTATAAATATGTTCAAGAATTTAAAGGAAAACAGGAACATAATAAAAGGATCAATAAGAAATAACAATAGATAAATGGTAATCATAAGAAAGAACCAAATGGAAATTCTAGAACCATAAACAAAACCCAGTATCTGAAATGAAAAAGCCACCGGATCAGCTTACCAGATCGGACACTGCAGAAGAAAATTGTCAGTGAACTTGGAGGTAGAACAGCAGGACACACTGAAACTGAAGGAACAGAGGAAAAGGAAAAACTAGAGGAAAAGTAACCAAAGCTGCAGTGACTTGTGGAAAAATATCAAGTATAACCAGAGTCCCAGGAGGAGAGGTGAGAGGATTAGGACAAAAAGAAATAGCTGAAGATACGATGGCTGAAATTCTTCAAATTTGATGCAAAATGTAAACCCATAGATCCAAGAATATCAATGAGCCCCAAGCAAGATAAGCACAAAACCCTACCGAGGCACATCACAACCAAATTGCTGAAAACCAATGATAAATTTTAAAAAACCTTAAAGCAGCCAGGAGAAATGCCCGCATGCACGCACTCATGCACACGTGTGCACATGAAGGGAGAGGACCATAGGCTCAGCACAAGCAATGGAAGCGCCCCTTTTACAGATGAGGAATCAGAGGTCGGGGCAGAAGGGCTCTCCTGGATGCCGAGCCACAGCACGTGCCACGAGACACTGGGCGTTGCAACAGGCTGAAAGGGTCTGAAAGTTGCAGGGCCTGAGACAGCACAAGTGGCACCAAGAAGCCAGCTTGGCTGCGCTCACTGCCCCCTGCTCCCCAGGAGGAGGCCACACCCTCCATGCTGGGCCACCAGATAGGTCTGCTGCTGCTGCTGTGCAGGGACAAGGACGAGGACACCCAGAACCACTCCCAACAGTGCATCTACTTCCTCCTGCAGCTTCTGGTGCAGCAGAAGGGTAAGCGGGGCGAGGGGGAGCAGTGGAGGGCAGAGTCTGGGCACCCCGCTATTTCCTGGTGAGTGGGCCTGGCTCCTTGGCTTTTCTGGGCCTCACTCCTGGCCTGAGTTGGGGTGATCGTGCCAGAGAGGAGGTGCCACTTCCCCAGGCCAAAGCAGTTCTCCTGACTGCGGGTCTTGGGGCAGGGAGCATGGTGGACCCCAAGCACGCGAACAGGATGAAGCAGCTTCAAGGGGGTATCTCCAGGCAATGGGAGGCAAAGCTCTACGACGTGATGAAGGTGAGTCTCTCCGGGCTGGACGGCTCCCACAGAAGCCCAACTACCCAAGAGTGCGGCAGTTTCCCAGAGCCCTCGCCTCCCCAGCCCACTGTACAGATCAAGATAGCGGAGGCCCCGCATGGCCTGCGCCAGGGACAGGCTGGGCAGAGCCCGGATGAGGGCACAGCACTCGGCTGCTCTTTCCAGAGAAAGTGTCCTATCTCTGCTTCCCCTGAAACCCTGCCCGGGCCCTCCAGCCTCTGCTTGGATGCGGGCTGGGTCCACTTGGAGCAGCGTGTCCCAGGGTTCCCATTGGCATCTTCAGAGACCACTCTGGGCTCCCTCGCTCCTCTGGCCTCTCCTCTGGGGCTCCTCACGGGGGCTTGCAGGGACTGTCTGGTCTAGCACTTCCTCTCAAGCCCAGGCCCTCCCAACACGCTCTCCTCTCGGGCAACCCTCCCACTCCACGCCCCCACCCCGCTCACTGCACGGGACTCAGGGATTAGTTTGAGGGCGAGCTCTGGCCTACTGGGCCAGCCCAAACTCACTGTTGAGTAGGTCATTCAATTTTTCGGTGCCTCAGTTTACCCACCTTTCAAGTGAGGGTCACTTAGGCCTAAGATCCTGGGACAGGCTGTGATAGGAACAGTGACTCATTCAGGAGTCCCCCAGGGACACCTCTCAGGGAGCCCTAGGCTTAGAGGCCTGTTGTCTTAGGCTCCCGGCTCGCGGAGAATGTGCTCTCAGGGGAGGGGAGCTGAGCAGGAGGTGGTCTTCGGCCTGAGCCGCAGGCAGGGGCTTGGTCACTGGCTGCCAGGCAGGGCTGGGGGCTGCTCCCTCCCACTGTCCCCAGCACAGCTGCGAGTCTGCAGCAGCCACACTTGCTGCTGCTGGGTGACAGCACACGGCCTGGAGAGGGCAGCGGCTGGGGCCAGGGGCATGTGGGATTTGTCCGTGTCAGGTTAAGAGCCTGGACTGATGCTGACCACAGGGTGCCCCGCGGCCCCTCACGCTTGCCCCTTTGGCACAGGCCTTCAAGAAGAACCTGACAGTGGCTCAGCACACGCAGCTGGTCCTCACGCTCCTGCACAACCTCCGGGGCCACGACCAGCTGCGCTGCGACCTGGCCTCCCATCTCCTTCTGCTGACCTTCCAGGATCCGGGCATCAAGCCTGAGCAGGTAGGGGCTCAGGGTAGGGACAGTCCATCCTCGGTCCATAGCTGTGTACCTCCTGGCAGGACCAGGAGGGGCCTGCGTGCCCACGTGCATGTGCGCCACGTGTGCACACCACACACCGCACCTGTTTGCAGAGACCTCCGCGGGTAGCCCTTCCGGCAGCCCTGCCCCCAGCAGCCTGTGTCTGTCAGAATGGGGCAGCTGTGGGGCAGCAGGGCCAAGGCCAGTGATGCCAGCGGGTCCTGGCTCACCTCTAGGTCACAGGGCCCTGATGCAGCAATCGGAGTCAAACACTGCCTTGTTCACAGCCAGCAGGTGATGGCAAGGTCGCTTGTTGACACCCACCTCAGTCTGGCTCTGCCAATAGTTCCAGACCCACCCAGACCTAAAGACATGCAGTGGCTACCTGTCCCCACTGACAGAGGCTCTTCTGTGGTCAGCCACATGGGTCCCCTGAAGCCTAGTATCTCTGTGGTCACAGGGACACACGGGGAGCAAGGATGCATGAACCAGGGGTGGCACAAGCAGCCAGCCCCAGAGTCAATCCCATCCAGGGATGCACGCAGGGTCATGCCGTGGGCCCTAGAGATCCAAGATGGCCTCTTGGAGGAGGCAGCCCCCAACAGAGCAGGGCCCTATCTGAGGCTGCCCTCTGCCCACCTTTCCCTGCAGGTGGCTGAGATCCTGCAAGGCCTGTTCCAGGAGCTGCCGGGTATCGTCTTCAAGAACGTCCAAGACACCGTGATGAAGGCCACAGCAGCACTGGGAGCCCAGCACTCCCAGGAGACGGTCGATGTGGTTCTATCCCTGTGCCACCCCTCAGAGAGGTAGCCCCTCCTCAGTACACACCCAAAGGTGGACACCTGCCCACCTGTCCTTTGGTCCACACTCAGTCTGTAGACACTTCTGAATACAGACTCGTGCTGGGCACTGTGAAGGCAGGAGTGTTTGAGAGCAGTTTCCAGGCTCAGCTCTCCTTCCTGGACTTCAGGGCCAGGGCTGGCAGGGTCCCCAAAGACGTGCCAGACAGAGGCGGGTGAGGCTCCAGCAGTCCCAGGGAGGACTTCCACATGAAAGTGTCCCACAGACTCGGAGAACCCCTGAAGCTGACCTGCAGAGAGGCTGAAGGTCAGCTGGGTGACAAGAAGCATACCCAACTACCCCCAGCAGCTACCCCAGAGCCCTGGCACGCACAGTATTGGCCGCCCTTTGGGTAATGCTGGTCTTTCCAAGCTGCGTTCTGCGACAGGGATGCCTTGCCATGCAAACTATGGGCCAAGGGCCAGCAAGGCCACACCACCTGGGAGCTCGTCAGAAATGCAGTCTCAAGCTTAGCCTCCCTTGCTGAGTCAGAAGTGGCATTCTCATAGCCCCAAGTGGTGTGTGAACACTTCACAGGCTGAGTGCGGTAGGGACATGGGCCCGTCACAGGCTGCACAGCCTTTGACAGGGAGCACGGTGTCACCAGGGATCAGTGAGCCTTGCCCACCGTGGCTCCTGGCCTTTCAAGGCTGTCTGAGTGGGGAGCCCTCACTTCCCAAGTGGAGAGACAGGTTGGGGTGGGCAGCGGTGTGCTCAGGGTCACATGTTGAGTGGGTGTGAGCAAGAACATCAGGGAAAACTAACCTGCGCTCAGAGCTCCTAACAGGGCCCAAGCCGCACTGGTCATGAGAACGCAGCCTCCGGGACCTTCCGCAGACAGAGGGATCACTGTTCCAAAGGGACCCAGCCATCTCCACTCTAACATGCCCAGCAGGCTGTTCTGCAGCCTTCAGAGTGCACAAAAGGCCTTGCACCCACGGATTCCCCCCAGCGGGGTGTGAGCCCACCCCTGTCTCCCTAGGCTAACCCTCCCCCTGTGGAAGGCCCTGGCGGCCAACAGGGAGCTGGCCCGCAAGGTCATCACCCTGCTCTACACGAAGATGAAGCTACGGCCCCCTGAGCAGTTAATCAGGCCCACCCAGCAGGTCCAGCTCATCTCCCTGCTGGTGAGCAGCGTCTCCCCTACATGTCCCCACCCTGTTCTCCCACTGCAATGGCATTGTCATTCAAGGGCCCCAAAGGGATCCCAGGTGACACAACACCAGCGCCACTGTGGCAACTGGGAATTCAGGAGTGGATTGTTGTGTGGGAAGGTGGGCACTGTGTCTGACCGGCTCACCACAAGTTCTTGCCCCTGCACACTCCAGGGGCCCACTGGGCACCTGGTCCATAAGCTGACTGATCAGCCTCACCGCTGCCATTAGCACTTGTCTCCCCATGAGGGTTCCCGCCAGAACAGAAAAGTCAAGCTTTCCACAAACTTACAGCAAGTGGGAACACATGAGGGAGCAGCGGAGACCTCTCACGGGACTCACAGCCGCTAATAGCCACACACCTCGCGTTGGGCAGATGGGAGGGGGAGGAGGGGAAGAGTATACACATACATAATGAGTGCGATGCACACCATCTGGGGGATGGGCAAGCTTGAAGCTCTAACTCGAGGGGGGAGGGGGGCAAGGGCAACATATGTAATCTAAACGTTTGTACCCCTGTAATATGCTGTAATAAAAAAAAAAAAGAGAGAGAGAGAATTGTATTGGAAGAAGCACTGTTATGTTGTAATGACAGTGACAAAAGTAGCTCAAACTAACAGGAGCTCCCTGAACTGCAAACTTCTATGTACAGAAAGAAGATTGGAAAATTACTAAGCTGCAAACAGCCTATTTCTAGTGAAAAAGGAAGAATGACTCATAGTCAGAAGAAAGTGCCAGGAGGTAGAATCCAAATCCATAGAAAACCTCCTAAGGAGGAATGATGGAGCCCTAATCAAGGAAC
>CAUYSK010070212.1:0-22473 GCA_963575035.1 Avahi laniger | reverse complement strand
TATATATATATATATATATGTCTAAATTCCTGTGAAGATTACAATATGTAGAAATGTATTGCTTCTATTATATTTTAGAGTGGTAATAATTAGCACTCTAAATCTTCAGTAACCCATCTGAAAATCATGTCATACATGCATTACAGGTAAGGTATTTTGCAATACATATAAGAAAATAATTTTTAAGGACCAAAGGTATGTTATCAATTGGCTGTATACTCTCTTTAAACATTGTGTGGTATAAAATTGCTTATGAACACAGAAAATATTTATAACCTAAGTATACAGTCCAAGAAGTTCCTTACTTCTGACACTTGGTGTCAAGGCAACTAGATTAAGAAGTAAGCATTCTGAGTAGAAAATAATGTTTTAAATAACTCTTGAACCCAATGCATGCATACCATACTGATAAATGCAAACACTTTTATGCAATCCTTAAATCATATTAAAGATGTTTCTTGGCAGAGACATACTCAAATCATTCCAAAATTCCTCCATTTTGCTCTTGTGCAAAAATGTTACTTTGAGAGTAACTTTTTTTTATAAATAAGTGGGTTTTTTTTTTCCATTTCATGTGTCTTCAAATAAATTGTCTGCCAAAATTTTAGTGATTGGAGATTTAGAGTTCTTTGAATGTTTACTATAACTCTTTGACATTATCAGTATAAATGTTTATAATACCTATAATAATTACTGTTTGATTATCTTTTTCCAATTTTGTTATGATGAAACAGCTGTCTTGTGTATTATTTACTGATCTATATCATTAAATCATCAACATTGTCCCAGACCAGCTGCAAGCTTCAAGAAAATCTCACTAAAAGTATAACAGAGCTATTATAAATTTTATTCACCTCTCTACAGCAACCGAAAACAAATGAAACCTTTGTATTAATCTCTATGAATGTGTTGCTTTGTTTAAAGGAAATCTACATTAGGAAGGGTTGTCAGAAAATTGAGGAAGTGATATTGTTCTCTGAAACCTGAATTTTATTGTTGAGAATGTGCCAACCACTGGAAGGTCTGAGAAAAGAGTTTTGCAGCAGAGTGAAGAACAAAACCTTACACATGGGAACAACTCAGAAGGTTTAAGGAACAGAATAAAACTCCTGGCGGTCGACGAGCATATAAGTAGGATTTAAATCATGTGAGGCCTGGTAAGCCATATTCAGGTACTGGGAATTTTATTCTTACCACAATTGGAAGTCACTGGAGTAGTTTAAGTAGGGGAGTAACCTGAACTGATTTATGCTTTTAAAAGATCACTCTGACCACTGTGTGAAGAATGGGCTATATAGAGAGCAAAAGCAGAAGCAGGGACAGGAGGTGACAGCAGCTTATATATCAGGTTTCCTCTAAAGGATTTTAAGGTATCATGAACTAACATCATTTGGGCAAGTAAATAAATCGGTTTCTTTGCCCATAGTCTATTTATTTCTCATCTTTGTATATTTTCACAGGAGATGTTAGTGAACAAAGTGTAAATTGGGGGATGACTGTTAGTGTGCCTGCAGATGAAATTGGTTTAGAGCTGTTGTAGTCGAGACATAATACGCACTTGGAAAAAACCTTTACCAAGAAGCTAACACCAAATATTATGGTTTCTAAAAAATAAAGATTTTTTTGAATAATCTTACAAGTTGTACTTACTACTTTCTCTAGTATGATTTACATAATTGTTTTTCTAGTGATTTCACTGGGTACAGAACCATCTTTTGGCCATACATATGCCACGACATAGTTAAAACTATTAAAATATATTATTATTATGTACTCCATTATTGATTTTAATCAAGAAAAACTAAAAAAAAATACATAACATAAATTTGGTTTTGCTAACAATGAAACATATCAGATGAAAATATATCTCTTTATGTAAGCATAAATTGTATGTAGATCTTTTTGTTGTTTTTTTTTAAAGTGGAGCACTTTTTTCAATTAATACTTTACACAGAAATCCAAAATATAAAACAGACAAAGAAATTAAGGTACTTTCATACAAAGTCATACTATGCAGTTATTTCAAAAGGTAAAATATATATGCATTCATAAGGAAAACTTCAATTTATTTCAAATAAGTAAATATTTATTGAACATCCTACATTTGAGGAACTGTTTTAAGTTTGTGATAAGATAGCAAATGCTATAGGCAAGGTCCCTGTTTGCAAAATATTTCAAAGGAAGTAGACAGATACTAATTAATTAAATGAATGTGCAAGAAATTTCCACATAGAAAAACTAATCTGCAGAAAATAAGACAAAGTCATGTATTACCTAATTCCTAAGGGAAGCTGGCTATCATAGACTATGTGATCAGGGAAGGCTTCTCTAAGGTCGTAGCATTTGAGCTGAAACCTACGTAGCTAAAGGAGCCAGCCATAGAAAATTATTAGAAGACAATATTCCCCAAAACAGGGTACAAAAGGACATATGTCTTCAGCTGAAAGAGTGTATGCAGCATGATAAAGCACAGAAAGAAGGCCAGGGAGCAGGTGGGAGAGAGGTAGGGAATAACATCAGTGAGAGAAGACCAAGTAAGACCTTATAAGTCATAGTGAAAGAAGATACTTAGATATGACCATTTAATGAGAAGCCTTCACAGCATTGAAGTAGGAAATTGCTATGATCTAATTATATCTAGTTTTTAATACCATTCCAACTAAATCTTAGGCAGACCTAATAGACAGTTATAGTAGGACTTCAGGAAAGAATGTGTGAAACTTCCCAACATCCATTTCCCCCTAACAGTATCTCTGTTTTTAGAGAAATTACCTTTCGTTATTAGACACACATTCATCAGGGGCCTTATATTCGTTAGTGTACTCCAGAGAAACAGAACCAGTAAAATGTGTGCATATGTGTGATACAGAGAGAGAGAGAGACATGTGATTGTGGAGGCTGGCAAGTTTAAAATCTGCAGGATAGGCCAGCAAGCTAGAGACCCAGGGGAGAATTGATGTCGCAGTTCATGTCCAAAGATGGCACAATGCCCTCTTTTTTTAAGGGAAGGCAGTCTTTTTTTCTTAAAGTCTTCAATTGATTGGATGTAGTCCACCCGCATTATAGTTTAATGTGCTTTACTCAAAGTCTGCTGATGTAATGTTTATCTCATCTAAAAAAATACCTTCATAGCAACATCCTGACATCCAGACACGTTTGACCACATACCTGGGTACCATGGTCTATCCAAGTTAACCCATAAAAATAACCATCACAGGCTCCATGCTTTCTAGTCAAAAAGTGAGCATATGATTCAAGCTAGGTCTCTCTCTCAACTTTGTGTTTGATTAGAAGGACAAAAAAGTGCATCACATCTTTACAGTCATGTCAAATCACATGATCCTGCCACAAGCCCTTAAAACACATACTCGTGGCTTGTGTTTCCCAAACTTCAGCTCCCAATCCCTTTAAAAAGTCACCAGACAGATTTTATGAGGCCAAAGTGAACTTCTGATACTTCACTTTTAGGTAGGCCAGAGTCATCTGGCTTGTTTGAAGTTAAAATAATAATAATAAAATAATAATAATAATAATAATAATAAATGCTTCAAGCGAACTGCAGATATTTGGAAAGACTTGCATCAAATTAATAATGGTTATCATAGAGATTGTGCTTTGAGGATTGAAGGTTTTTAATTTTAATTTGTGTATAATCTTTTAAAATGTTTCTATATAATTTATAATTAGCAGCCAATTCTTTTATAATTAAAGTAAATCACAAAAACCTTTCTACATGAGTATGTGGGGAAAAAAAGCAGAATTCCCAATGTTGCAGAAAGGAAGGAAGGAAGTCCTAGCTCCACCTGCTGCGGAAGTACGAGGGCACTTCTACCCAGCAGGAAGCTCGGCAAGACAATTTGAAAAACTTTACTGAAATCTATTGTTTTTATAGTCATAAAAAAGAAAGAAAGGGAGCAGGATACTTGCTTCCTTGTCTGACATTTAACATTTGGTTCATCGATATATTTGTGGCTCACAGTATCACCTTGCAGTATTTTGCTTCAGCTGTTGCCTCTCCCCAGAGTGATAATATATTGCATAATTAATTCAGCAGAAGTATTGATGGTGCCAAATCTGTTTATTTTAAAAAATGCCTCTACTGTTCATCTGAATAAATGTATTGCATTCTTTTAAAGGGTCAAAAGCATACTGAATTAATTAGGAATAGTACAATGAGAATAAATTAGGCAGTATCCACATACACAACTCAGTTTTTAAAGCCGAAATTTCAATTAAAGAAAGGTAGGTATTTAATAACTAATTTGAATTAGCTACTTCTTCCCATGAGTCTCTGAGTAAAAACTCAGCCAAATAAAGAAATTCCAGTGCCAATGATAGTAATAATAACAATTGCAAATATTTTAAATGCTTAGTATTTGCTAGGAACTAGTTAAGTGTGCAATATAAATCTTCTTTTACAGTACTCATAAAAAAATCACATATCTTAGATATCATTATCTTCATTTTGCAAAGGACAAACTCCAATTGAGGTTTAGAGACATTAAGCCACATTCCCAACATCAAACAGGATTTCATTTTAGACTATGAGTTCTTACAAACTATCCTATATTATGATAGCAAACATCTTTTCAAATTTTTTTCCACACAATTTAGTAAGCCATCAGAGATTTCCAGAATAAATGTTTAAGAAAAGTTATAAACATCAAGCACAAGTTGAATGACTTGATGTCTTTTACTTGTATGTGTGTTTCATAGAAAAACATAGCTAAGATGTTGAATTAATAGACTGAACAAACTCTTCAGCGATATGAGTTAGACTTCAATCTTACTCTTCAGCTGAAATAGTGACTTTGTTCCTTTAACCGAACTTAACAAACTCAATTCCTTCTATCAATTTATTCTTATTCTTTAATTTTTCTACTAAGAACTAATAGAGTGGAATTGGAAAATTCCTAACACAAAAAAATTATAAATGCCTGAGGTGATTGACACCCCAATTATGCTGATTTGATTATTGTACATTGTATCAAAATACCACATGTATCCTACAAATATACTATGATGTACCCAAAATAATCAAAAATTTTAAAAAGGTGCTAAATAAATTATGGTACATCCATACACTAAAACCATCTATAGCCATAAAAAAATTCAAAAATTGTAAATATCTTTACATTATCTATAAATGGAGATATGATATGGCTGAATATAATTGACCTATTCAAATATATTTTCACCAATGATAAAAAGAACAAAGAATTCTTTTGCTCTCCTATGAATTTCACACACCACAATAGAATTACAATTCTATTGTAATTTAGAATTACAATACATTTTTACATTTTTACATTCAAGAAAATACTTGCTGAATTTTACTTCCTCTGTGTGTGTCTGTCTGTCTGTCTATTGTTTTCCCAAGTTGAAGCTCAAGTGTTATTTGAATATTTGTTTCTGGTGGGGGGTGCGTGTGTGTGCTTGTGTGTATATGATTGTTAGTGGGAAGAAAAAGTGACAGACACGCCATATGTCGACTCTAGATGTATTATTTATCATTTGTCCCTTCAGTATATTTTCACAAACAATCTTACCATTAAATGGCTGTGGGCAGTTTGGGAGCTAACAATTGTTTCCCTCTTCATTCTTCATTTCGCTGGTCCCATGGGTGCCCCATAGACAGCATTTTGAACATTATTGGCACTCAGTCTTTAAAGCCTGAGTGTGGATATAATTTAATACTTGGAACACTATTAAAAAATAAAGCAGACATTATGAACAATGTGCTGGAACAAGAATTATATACTGGGACTCTCTGTGGCAAATGGAAAATATGGATACTTTATCTAGGCTTCCTATTAGACCCCTATCTGAACTTTAAGCTTGACTAAACAATGACCCAGAATGGTAGTGCTTGCTGTCACATTTTCAGTTGAAAACACCAAAAGTGTTTCAAAGAGTTATATATTTCATAAGCTAATATATTTGGATAATATCTAACAAATGAGTATATACAAAGTATATATATATACCCTATACATATGCACATTTATGACAAATACACTTTAATTGGGAGGGAGAGGGCAGGAGCAATGTTATCAGTGTCTTGGTGTACACTATATATTTCTAAAAATTTTGATTGAGGAATTAATTCAATTCAAAATTTACTAAATATAGGAAGCTAATGGATTTCAAGTTAGGATATAATGACAAATAGGAACTTGAAGAACTCATAGACTAGTGAAAGAGAAACGGGTAAATGACTACATGAAGAATTCTATATTTACAGTAGGAATACATGGCGACACAAAGAAAAACTTAGTTTTGAGGACCTCTTACTTTAGGTTAACCGAGATGAACCTTGAATAACAAATATAAGTTTAATATATGAAACAAAGTGGAGATAAAGGAGGATAATTCTCAGAAAAAGTTCAGGGTCACGTGCAATTCTGTGTGCCCAGACAAGTTGTGCTATGTGAGTTAGAAGAGACCAGAATGTGGTCTGATACAAATTACTTTGAATGATAAGCCAAAAGCTTTGGGGTTTATTTGGTAAACTACAGAAAACATTGAAACTTTTTATTTTAAATAGCAAAAAATCAAATCAGAATTGTATTTGGTAAAATATTAATAATTTTGGGCCAGGCACGGTGGCTCACGCCTATAATCCTAGCACTCTGGGAGGCCGAGGCGGGTGGATTGTTTGACTCAGGAGTTCGAGACCAGCCTGAGCAAGAGCGAGACCCCGTCTCTACTAAAAATAGAAAGAAATTAATCAAACAACTAAAAATATATAGAAAAAATTAGCCGGGCATGGTGGCGCATGCCTGTAGCCCCAGCTACTCGGAAGGCTGAGGCAGAAGGATTGCTTGAGCCCAGGAGTGTGAGGTTGCTATGAGCTAGGCTGACGCCACGGCACTCTCTCTAGCCCGGGCAAAAGAGTGAGACTCTGTCTCAAAAAAAAAAAAAAAATTAATAATTTTGGCTTTTGTCTGATGGTACAAGAGTGAGAGACTGGAAGCTGGGCACCCAAGTTGAGAGTAGGTGTTTAAATAGATATATTGATAATGGAAATAGACAAGCATCAAACAGATTTGAGTAACGGTTCCTAGGTAATACAGAAATTGTCTTTGGAAATTGACTGAGTTTGGGATGTAGGTCACTGATGTCTATGTTCAAATCAAAAGGTCTGTACCCTCATAATATCCTGAAATAAAAATAAAAAAAAATCAACAATGATCCTGATGGTAATGGTAGGTAATAACATGAGAGTAGGTGAAAATGCATTAGAATTAGTTAGAAAGGATAATGAAGCATCTGTCGGAAGTACAGGTAAAATATGAGAAATGTAAGCTTGGAACTCAGCAGACATTTCAAGTCAGAAGACACATCTACAACAAATAGATAAGCCCCAGCTTAAGAAAACAGAACTCATTGATGTAGATTTGCTCAACTTAATCTTAGTAAAACCTGTAGTGAAAAAATGCATAGAATAGGAGCCTGTAAAATCTCTAAAATGTTAGAATAAGCAAAAAAAAAAAAATATATATATATGTGTATATTAGGGGAGAGATTCAGTTTTTAAAAAAATAAACAAAAGCTATCAACGATTTAAGAGGAGCAATCCAAGACCATCCAGGGAAGGAGAAAATCCAGTACTTTCCTAAAAGACAAGAGAGGAGAGAGTTCCCAGACTACAGTACATTTAATGAGCATACATGTCAAGAAGAAATTACAAGTGTTGTAGATCACTGCAAATCACCACTACTCTTCTAATAACTGAGAAAGTTTCCCTGGAGGGAGAGAGCACCATAAATAAAACGGAGGATCTATCTTTGACATGAAAACTATACTTCATTATGGCAAAGATTGCAGTGGAGGTGTTTGTGGCTAGATATTATTGGGATCAAATCTAAGGTTTTAAACATGGGGAGGGAAAAAGATGACTATGTCTGGTGAGCAACTAATGCTGAAATACTGAAAACCACATGGCACAATAATTAAAGGAAGGTATATACAGTAAACACACAGATAACATGTCAATATGTCATAGCATTTCTGTCCAGGGACAAATTACTCAGCAAAAAATCAGCCAGCCAAACAAACAAATAAATGTATGCCACCGTTCAATTCTGAAAAAATGTGTAAGGATTTATTGTATATTTGTGCTTCATTAAAAAATAAAGAAAATATGCTGTGCTTTCTATATTCCAAATTGTACAGATTTTCTTTCATAACACTAGAAATCCTAAACTTTATAGACATAATAACAACTTTAAGAGAGTCAAAAAGTGAGAACAAATTCACATAATAATATATTCTGGCAAGATTTTATCTCATCCTAGTTGCCCGGGATTCTCGATTATCATAAAGTCTGATATATATTAGACTCCTGAAGATATTTATCAAGTTAATAATAAGTAATTAGCATAGGACTACCAATTGCTTTAGTACCTTTGAGTCATCAGATTTATATATTTATGTATTCAGTATATTAATCTTTTTTTTTATTTCAGCATAATATGGGGGTACAGATGTTTAGGTTACGTGTGTTGCCCTTGCCCCCCCTCCCCCCCTCAGTCCAAGTTTCAAATATGTCCATCCTATTGTGTGGTGCACATTGCACTCTTTGTGTATGCATATACCCGTCCCCTCCTCCCTCCTGCGCCACCCCCTCCCCCCTGCCCAACATCCAATAGATGTTATTCTTTTATGTGCACTTATGTGTTGATCAGTTTATCCCACTTTGATGGTGAGTACATGTGGTGCTTGTTTTTCCATTCTTGGGATACCTCACTTAGTAGAATGTGTTCTAGCCCTTTCCAGGAGTATATAAGAGGTGCTATATTACCATTGTTTCTTAAAGCTGAATAGTACTTCATGGTATACATATACCACAGTTTATTAATCCACTCATATATTGATGGACACTTGGGTTGTTTCCACATCTTTGCAATTGTGAATTGTGCTGCTATCAACATTCGAGTGCTTGTAAAATAGAATATTTTAACCAGGAAAATATAGTATTCTGTTATAATTAGATTTTATCATATTACCAGAGGCAGGAAGCATATTTTGTTTATTTTAGTATCTCCTAAACCATTTAGCCCAACTCAATACATGTTGGTTCAATGAAGTAATTCTCTTTCTTTTTCCCTGTTAATATTCTTTTTTGCTTTTGAAATTCAAAGGTCATCCCAAATGAGAAAAAATATAATGGCCTAGCAAATCCATTAGAATTCATCCCCTTCCTCTGAATGTTTTGCTAAATTAATTAATCTATTCATTGATCAAAGTATGTGTTATTATGTGCCAAAGCCAGGCACTAGTCAAGAGCTGGCATATAGATAATTAAAACACAGGACTGTCTTTCAAAATACGTACAGGCTAGTGGGAAAGGCACATAAACAGATCATTACAATATCACTCACAAAAATAATTTATGCATAATCCATACGACCTATTTTTGACAATTTTGGATACAAAATCAATAAAATTTGTTTTCTTCTAAGTATCACCTCTTCATGTTAGCAGAAATTCCATAGTTTCCCCTTTAATCCCTGATCACTCCCCTTATCCCCCATTTTAATATTCAATAACCCAGGGATAGTTACTGAGTCCAGAGAGGTCATTTTTCTTCCAAATGTTAGTAGGAGAGGGTACTGAGCAAAGGCATTTTAAGTGTACTAAGATTTTAACTTTTGTTGTTGCCATAAGGACCTGGATTTCTACAATGTGTTTCAGTTCCAAGGCCTTAGTTCTTTGATTCATACTTACATGTTAAGTTATTACTTCAGAAACATTGGCCCAGGGATTCTTCCTATGCCTTACCTGGTTCCATATCTCTTATGTAATCCCTGGTCATTGGCCTAGATGACTTCTAATATCATAGCGAAATCTAATTTAGAAGTCTTGGCATCCTTTCTGTCCAGTAAATCTCAATAAATACCAGTTGAATCAAAGAGTAAGAAGCAAGGGTTATATCTCTTTTATCTTAGGAATGAATTTATTCCCTTTGCAAATTAGTTAACCTCTTTATCAGATTATTTTTGTTTTTCAATGGGTATTAGGATATTGGGAGGAGCCACTTTCTTCAGCCCACAAATAGTACACCTTTCCCTAGGGCGTCAGGTAACTATAAACCTTATAATTCTATAACAATGGTAGGGGTATCAAGGTCCCCCCAGTAAAATCTGCCTACGGATGTCTTGCCTTCACCTCTAGATACAAAATAGAGTCTAACTTTATATTTATTATCTGTTTGTTATTTTTATTCCAAACACATGAGAACTTACTCTGTAATATGTACAGAAGCTAATTTGGAAATACTGAGGAAATTCTTCCAATTTAACTAATGAGACCTAGAGCAATATGTTAGTTCATTCAACAAATCTGTATTGAATGTCTACTGTTTTTCAAGTGCTGGGGATACACTACTTCAATATGAGGCCCCCGTTCTTGTGGAGTGCATATTTTAGTGGTTGAATACAGAAACAAGATTATAAACAAATACATATAAAATATGGCAGATAAGTGTTTTAAAAAATAGAACTAGGGTAAGAGAACAGAGAGAAATTGAGAGCGGAAGAAGGGTATTTTATGTAGAATATTTCAATAGGTCACTTAGGGAATGCCTTTTTGCAAGGTGAACTTTGGGCCAAAATTTGAAGTAAAATGCAAAACATGAAGACATCTGTGCTAAGAATGTTCTATGTAGAGTGAAGAGTAAGATAGGAGCATATTTGGTTTGTATGAGTTAGGGATTGGGGAGGGAGTATTTAAACATTTAAAAAAAAACAAGTTTAGAACATTACATGGGATATTAGTTTTCTATTGCTGCTATAACAAATTACCACAAACTTAGTGGTTGAAAACAACATACATTTATCATCTTACAGTTGTGGAGATCATAAACCTGAAAACAGGTCTTACGGAACTAATATCAAGGTGTATGCAGGGCTGCATTTCTTTTTGGAAGCTTTAGGAGCTAATCTCTTTCCTTGTCTTTTCCAGCTTTGAGAGTCTGCTTGCATTCCTTGGTGCATAGCCGTTTTCCTCTATCTTCAAAGCCTGTAATGTTGCATCTCTCTGACCATTCTTCTATAGTTGGATCTCCTTCTGACCTCCTCTTCAGCCTCCCTCTTCCACTTATTTAAGAAGCTTTGTGATTTCATTGTGACCACCTGGATAATCCAGGATAATCTTCCTATTTTAGGGCAACTTATTAGTAACTTTAATTCCACCTGCAACCTTAATTGCCTTTTCTCATGAATCCTAACCTATTCACAAGTTCTGGGGATTAGGACATGGACATCTTTGAGGAACTATTTTTCATACATATACACACCAGAGTTGGGAAGACCTTTCTAAGCATGAGAAAATCCAAGTTATCACTCAAGAAAAGATTTATATGTCCTGGAAATAAAAATGTAAAATCTTATGACAAAAGTACTATATATAAAATAAAACGTGGAAAAAAATGAATCTCATATGGGAAACAGAGGACAATCGTTTTACTAATATGTATTAAAGCACCAACAACCTAATAGAAAAATTGTCAAAGGACATGAACAGGTAGTTCTAAGAAAAGGTATACAAATAGACAATAAGCATAAAGAGTTGCTCAGTTCTACTCATAATTACGGTTGCTAGATTTAACAAATACAAATACAGAATATTCAGTTAAATTTGAATTTCAAGTAAACAATGGCTACTTCTTAAATATAAGTATTTCCCAAACTCTGCAAGGAAACATTAATACTTACACTAAAAATATTTCTTGTTTATCATAAATTCAAATTAAACTGGACATTTTTTATTTTATCTAACAACTCTACTCTGAAGAAGTGTAAATTATGACAGCAATGTGGTCAGAGAATGGTGGTTCATGTCTGTAATCCTAGCACTTTGGAAAGGTGACTTGGGAGAATTGCTTGAGCCCAGGAGTTCAAGACCAGCCTGAGCAACATAGTGAGAGCCTGTCTCTACAAAAAAAAATTTTAAAAATATTAGCCAGACTTGGTGGCGCCTACATGTAATCCCAGCTACTTGGGAGGCTGAGACAGGATGATCACAGGAGCCCAGGAGTTCGAGGCTGCAGTGAGCTATGAGTGCACCACTGTAATACAGCCTGGGCAATAGAGTGAGATCCCATCTCTAAAAACACCAAAAAGAACCAAAACAACAAAAACCAGACAGCAGTGTGATTCCGTTTTTAACAGCATCCCGGCAAAACCTAAAAATTATTGTATCCTGTGTGTTTAATCTTGTCCAAGCTCTAAAGAAAATCAGATCTAGGAAAAGAGCATATCCATTAAACCAGTTCCCCAGGTGTTTTGGCCCAGAATTACTTTTACTGCATCAAACCTGGATTACAGTGTACCTAAGATGAGCAACTAGACATTATTTTATACTCCAAAATATAGTCTTTTTTGTTTGCTCCCTCAAAACAACTAGGCCTTGCCTTGGTATTCTCCTGGTATTCCAATTCATTTGGGGCCTAGAGCCATGATCTTTACTCAAACCTGGTTGCTTGAGTTGTAGAAGCCCTTTCTAATCTTGGCAGCTCTTTCATCTTTAGGGCTAAATTCTTTTCACTATGTTCCCAGCACTCCTTTCTATGTTTTTCACCTCTTGAGACAATATGACCTGGAATCAGGTGAGCTTGACACTTGAGTGTTTATCCTGTCCAGAAGTTCTTGTTGTACGCATGGGTTTCCCATCAAATCAGATGTAAAAGCTGAATTTTTTATTGCCTTACCACCAAGCATTGTTATCAAGGGAACATGGGCTTTGTTTAAAGTGAGCTGCTGAGTGTTGCAATCACTCAGATCTTTTGTATGTCATCCTTAGCTTGGGAATAAAGACTCTCACAGGTTTGTCACAAAAGACAGGAAACAGCCAGAACAACTAAAAGACCAGAGGCAAAAGCACGATCATAAGCCTACAACTCACTAGGAAAATCATTACTGCTTGTAGTAGCAAAGCTAGAGCTCCTGTCAGGTTGGAAAGCTGCACCTGCTTTATATAGGACAACTTCATGAAGAGTAAGCTCTAGGAGCTTCCATGCTTCTGCAATGAAAAAGGTATGGAAAATAAGAGTTCTGTATTCTCCATGTTCTTGCCATAAAAGAGAACAAATTTGGATATCATTTTCTAATCACACATACATTGTCATGTGAAGCAACTGACACCAAAGAAACTAGTAATTTATAGGTTAAATCTAGGAATGAACAAAGGCTAAAATAAGTAATCACAAAATGAAAGAATAGGTGTTATGAAGATGATAAAGTAGTAAGATCCTTAATAAATAAAGAAATTTAAAAATCAATATTAAAAATGAATACCTCTGCAATGTCACTGTCATTTTGCTACTTCAGATCCATTCTTTTTTGCTCTGCTTAGTATATTGGGGTGTTCACCTTAAAGAATCATAAGTCTCCTTTAAAAGCTGGCTTCTACTTCAGTTCAGACAATGGAATGCACTGGAAGGAGAAGTGAGTGTAGGAGAATGCTGACTCCCCAATTCCAATTTGACTTGCTGTATCTTTGGGAATGGCTGGATCCCTCAGCAAATTTCTTCAACAACTACATTTGGAAAATCACTGCATACTTTAGGCCAAGACATGTGGATCCCTGAGGAACAACAACACAGGTTGGTGGGACATTGTGCGTGATTCTACAGATTCTGTCTGCCTGAAAGGCACACAATTTTCTGCCCTTGGTAGAGAGGGAAAGTACTACACATTTCGAAATTCAAAAAATAGCTGAGACAGTTCCTCATGTTCTAAAGTATCATTTGGTATCTTTTCAATTCTTAGACTTTAGGCATCCGGTTTCTAACATATTTAGAAAGCATTTATGGAGTTTTATGCAGTTCTCAAGTTTTCGTGCAGAGCATAATATTTGCTGTATCTTTTTTCCCCAAAACCTTGTCTTCCACTTATTCGCAGTTTTTTCCTCAAGACAAGGTATCCATTATCTATCTAGGTCACTCCTAGGACAGGCACATGAGCTGAAGAAGGGCAGGCCTGTACCCCCCATCCCACCCCACCAGTGCAGCACCCAAGACTTTTTTGTGGAAGTGGTCAGTGTTACCAGAGTTGGTGGGGTAGAGAGGGGTGGAATAGATTAGGGAAGGCTGGTAATTGTTAATACTTTACATCCCATCTAGTTCTAAAATTAATTAACTTGTATGTAAAACATGGATAGAAAGAATGATAAATCATTAGAAAAGGGAAGATAAGTGTACAGAGATTGAGATAATTGTTGTATTACATCCAGTTCTGTACCTTTTAAAAGTTGAAAATAGAAAGAAAGCAATATAATCCTCACCACTTGATTATTGAAAAACAGAGCAGTCTTGAATGAATCACAAAGCCTACATTCTGCAAATATAACTCTCTTCCTTACCTACTGAATGAATGATCTGGAGTATTCACCTGACAATCTGAGCTTAATATTTGCATCAGGAGACTGGATGATAATAGAGGCCCTATTTTTAATTTTATTTTTTAGTTGACAAATAATGATTATACATATTTATGGGGTACATTGTGATGTTTTGATACATATAACATATAATGATCAGATGAGAGTAATTAGCATATCCATCATTTCAAACATGTATTTATTCTTTGTGTTCAGAACATTCAATATCCATTTTCTAGCTATTGAAACCATATATTATTGTTAACTATAGGACAGGCACATGGTTTAGAACAGTGGTTTAGAGCACTAGAACTTATTCCTCCTATCCAGCTGTAATTCTATGTCCTTTAACAAATTGCTCCATATCCCTCCCTTTCCCCACCCTCCCAATCCCTAGTATGCAGAGACTTTCTACACACTGCGAAGGGTTGTTGTGAGGAATAAATGATGAAATGTGGAAAAAGTACTTTGTGAATTATAAAATCCTGTACAACTGGGAATCATTAATAGAACCACTAACTTGTAGGTTAGAGACACAAAGTGCTCCATGACCTTCATTTCTAACAGAAAATTTTATTACATGGGAATTCTTATAAAAGATATTAAGTTAGTTCTTTAACAGCAATTGTAAAGAAGATGCAGAAATGTTTTCAATTGGTTGACTGTTTAGAAACATATAAGCATAGTGCTTAATTAAATAACAGATGTTAGATATATATTTAAAACCTGAACACATGAATAAATGAATATATTAATTACTGTGGATATGTATGCTTATGTGTGTATTTGTACATATGTGGGTACATATGTACATTTATGTGAATATATATATATATACACATATGAATAAATGTTGTGAGTGGCAGTATTTAAGCTTATTCGGATGTTCCTCAGTCAGCTGGGTACCCTGAAATTATTTTGGTTTTTTGGGCTAAGAAGTGTAGTGACACATTCTTTTGTTGTTGTTGCTGTTTCAAAAGAGTTTATTTGTGTTTAAAATGGATAGATTTTCATTAATGGTATTTATTTTTTAATGGTTCTTTTTTTTCAGAATATTATGGGGAAATGAATGTTTAGGTTACATATATTGCCTTTGCCCTGCCCAAGTCAGAGCTACAAGCGTGTTTGTTTCTGGTTGTGATTTATCCTTTCCAAGACAATGGATTTGTGTAGTGGAGGAAATGTGGTGGTTTTTTAAAAATATTTCAAATGCACATCAATAAAGCGCTGATGCTGAAATTAACCATAATTCTGTATATGCTATCACAATGTTAAATTTCTATTAAAATAGAATGCTATAGAGCTTTCTAGAAATGGCATCCATTTTTTGTAATCAGCACTGTTGTTATCAGTTAATATTTTTTGACTTTCCAGTGTGTCTGTGATATTGATCTAGGTATTTGAAAGACGACATAGAGATTAATTAGAAAAGTCACATGTATGTCCTTGCAACCTACATTTTTTGGGGACAACATCAATATAAACTCACTAAGAGTATAAGAAACGAGATTGAACAAGATATGGACACATTGATTTCATTTCTCTTAGTGTCTAAAAAATTCACTAAGAGTAATGAGGTTTTAAAGAAAGCATTAACTATTTCAAGCCAAAGTGGAATTCTCATGGGAATTAGGGGATGAAATTATGCCCTGAGATGCCTAACCTAGACTGTCGTTTCATCATTTCTTTAACAAATATTTATTGAGTGCCTACTATGTTGTCAGGCATTGGTCCTAGCACTAGAATTAAAATAGCGGAAAAAGAAAAACAAGGTTTCTACTCACATGGAAACTTGCATTGTGGAAGTGGAAACTGTAAATCAATAAGCAAATAAATGGAAAAAATCATTTGAGGTAGCAATGTTACAAAGAAAACATACCTGAAGATGAGTTAGTAATAGTGAGAAAATGATAGCTTAAATGTGAACAAAAGGATGAAACTTGAAGTCTCACCAAAATAATTTGAAAATACATTCTTACAGCACACTGATTAGAATCAACATGCTCATATTCACCTTGTTGATAAATAAATTGAAAATTTAAATTAGCCATTTTTTAAGTACTATCTGAGTAAAAACAAAATGACCTTACTCAATGTTGGCAAGAATTTAGTAAAGCTGGCATAATTTTACTAGTGGTAGTATAATTTGGTATAACTCTTTTGGAAAGTAAATTGGCAATATAAATTAAGCCATAAAATATACAATCCTTTGACCAAGTAATTCTATTACTAGAAATGTAGACTGAAGGAATAATCAGAAATGAAAAAGGAAATGCCATATGTCCAACTGTGTTTATTGCAGCATTATTTGTAACAGTAAAAGAAAGAATATAATTGAAATTTCAAATGAGAGGAAAATGGCTAAGTAAATTATAATGCATCTACATTGAATATTATGAAGTTATTAAATATGACAATAACATTTTGGTACAATAACCATAATTTAAAAGGCTTTAAATATGAATGTATTTAGTGGAATTTTAATGACATTTAATAGTTTCTAAATTGAGAACATGAAAATTATCTTCTCTTCCCTACTCCTCATTTTAACCATACCTAGATTACATTTATTCCCCTTCTATTCCTTATAATGACTAAAAACACTACCATACATCCAGACACCTAAGCTAGAAACTGGGAATTATTTTTAACTTTCTCTCCTCCTCATCCCCATGTTTAATCAGTCATCTATACTTTCTGACATGCACATTGTTTCCTCGTGTCCTCTTTGAATCAGGCCTTCACTGTCTCTCAACGGGACATTTAAAAGAGCCTGTTATTTTTGTCTGGGGTCCCAATAAGTTCTCTCTCTCTGTTTCTTTTTTTTTTTTTTTTTGATTTTTAATTTTTTTTTATCTGAAGTGACACCCAAGAAGCCTTGAGCAAGTGGACTCTTCTCTCTCCATTTCTTGAAGAAACTTGCTGCCAATTCTTGTCCCAAAATATAAGTTTAATTATGCTATTTTCCTGGTTTAAAGACTTCTCATCTGCTATAAATCTCTGCAAAATTTGAGCCAAAACTCAAGGGCATGTGGGAGCTGTCTCATTTCAGTTTGCAAGAGCCCATTATCATCATCTCTTTCAAATTCTACATTCGATGACATATGTTAGTAGCATGAAATTGGCTATTGTGAGAATATTTATACTACAGAAATTGGCAAAACTTACAAATGAGGGCTTTCTGGGGAGTTGTATGTTAATACACCAGCACACCATTGGCCAAGGTTTATCTTTCACTCTACTCCCTCACTGAAACTTTCCTTTATTCATTCCACTCTGTTTTCCATTACTGAACTCTCCTAATTTTTGGCCTTGCTCCTTCTATTCATTTTGTCAGGAATGTCTCCCCACCTACTCCTAGGTCCTACCTGCCTATGAAAAGGCTCCTTATCTTTCAGACCCAACTCAAAACCTCATCCTATGAATGTTATGAAATACCCTCCCCCAACCACCAACTTGAAATTTACCTCTTCCTCTATAATCCCAGAGCCCTTGTCCCTCTCATATAATAGAACTGTTGGTCTTATGTGATGCCTTATTGTGCACATGTTTGTTTGTTTTACAAGTGTATAAATATCTGGACAGACAAGAAAATTTTTATTCATCTTACTTTCCTCCACAGCACCCAACAGAATGCTTTATAGATAGAAAACAATCAATAATGATAATAATTGGATTAAAATAGACTGAGAGAAAACCGTGACTCCTAATCTTATCATGAAACAAATACTTGAAAATATACTAAATAACAAAGGGAAAAAAGGTCATACATCAGTTGAAGACAAAACAAGTATTGCTTTATTAAAACTGTGTACTGATCATTATCTTATTGTGGATTCAAATAGCATATTTGTCCAACCTCCATGATGCAATATGATATTAAATATTTTCAGTGAAATTGCTAAAGAATATTTTACATCAGAGAATATTATTGATAAGCAATTTATCCAGGCTCATTACATTGTTCCCCCTTCCATTTTAGTTATTGTTGACATATGCATGGTCTTTAAACAATTTAGACTTACCATTATTAATTTTTCTACTCATTATCTTTGTCAGTTTGTCAATCAGCATGCTTCCCTTTTATTGAAGTGACACCTTCAGAAGTATAGAAAAATTGATTTATAATTGGGTTACCAATACATTGACCTTTGGACTCAACTACTCTACCCAATTGAGATTATGGACTGTGCAATTTTTAATGGAAAATCATTTTAATTACATTTTTCTCATTGCAAAATCAATAGGTTCTCATTAATTAAAAAACACAAGATGCAGATAAGCAAAAGGAAGTAACAAAAATGACCTACTATTCCATCTATCTGTAGATAAATACAATTGTATATTCTTTCCATTTATTTGGATATATTTACTCATTGATTCAATCAGTCTTTCAAGTATTCATCAATATTTATGCGCCAAGAACATTTCTAGGTCTTAGAGATAGGCAAGTGGACAAAACAGACAAAGCACCTATGCAATGGAACTTTAGAGATGAATACACACAATAAATAAATGATACACATATTTAAAAATATTAGATAGCTTGTAAGATATTTGAAAAAGACTGATGGAAGTAGAGAAATAAAAAGTCAAGTGAAGGAGTGTTATACTGGATAAAGTGGTCAAGGAAGGCCTGACAAGAGATCAGAATAAAGAGAAGGATATCTGAGGGGAAGGCATTACAGGCAGAGAGAACATCATGCAAACTCAAAAAAAAGTAAAAATGAACTATGTTAAAAGAAAAACAAAAAGGTCAAATGTATTTCAGGCTAATGAGTGAAGGAGTGAGCAGTAACAGATGAAGTCTGGAGAAAGCTTAGCTCCAGAATATGTAGTGTTTTTCTATTAGTCAGCTTTATCCAGAGAAATAGAACCAATAGAAGACAGATACATAGATGATACAGATAGATAGATGATAGGTAGATAGATAGATAGATAGATAGATAGATAGATAGATAGATAGAAACAATTTATTATGAGGAATTGGCTCATGGGATTATGAAATAGGCTGAGAAGTCCCATGCTGTGCCATCTGCAAGCTAGAGCCCTGGGAAAGCCAGTAGTGTAATATATTCCAAGTCTGAAGGCCTGAGAACCAGGGGAGCTAATGATACAAATCCCAGTCCAAAGGCTGGAGAAGATGAGATATCCCAGCTCAAGCAGTGAGGCAGGAAAAAAGGGGCGGATTCCTCCTTCTTCCACCTTTTGTTCTTTTCAAGACCTCAATGGATTAGATGATGCCCACCCATACTGGCGAAGGCAATCTACTTTATGGAGTCCACTGATTGAAATGCTAATCTCATCCAGAAATATCCTCATAGACACATCAAGAAAAAATGTTTAATCTGTTCACCCTGCGGCCCACTCAAGTAGTCACATAAAATTAACCACCACAGCCCTTATGCACATATGCCTGTAACCAAAACTTTTGCCAAGGACTTTTCAGACTGCAGCTTGTTACATGAGTCACAAGGACAGCTAGCCAGATGGACAAAAACACTTGTCTAACACAGTCTCCACTAATGAACTGACGTCATCTCCTGGGATAAGCCCCTGTAAGCAATGTTCTCTTTGTCTCTGAACAACTTACATATACTCCATCTTGTGCATTTAAAATCTTCTTGCCTAAGCAACAAAGCTGATTAAAGATCTCAGACATTTTTGCCACTTGTATCGACATGGAGCAGACTTGTCTTAACAGAGGAAGTACAAAATGACAACTTGTTACTGAATGGAGTAGACTAAAGAGACAAACCAAGGAAGTTTAAAATCCACATTGTACTTTCTTTGACTGTAGGGAATATTAATAACAACCAAACCAAATACTACAAAGCGTCTTATGACATTAGAGACAGATGATATTTATATGGCAATCATTTGTGTTATAGGCACTTTTGTATATATTTTAATTCAAGTAATCCTCACAACAACCCAATGACAAACATAGTATTATAATTTTCTCTTTCAAAATGAAAACACCTGAGACTCAGAGAGGTGAAGGAACATGATGAAGTCACCCATTTAGGAAGTGTCATTCATAATATGAACATGAGTATTTAGGCACAGAGGCCATTGCTTTCTCCACTCTACCACACTGTAATTTTATAATTAATATTTCTTCCTTAGGATGTTGATAACATGATAAATTTATGAATTAGAATAATTTCAGGAGATTTTCTATACAGTAATATATTCTACATAGCTTAATGCCAAATCCTGAGCATATGTCTAAATTCTGAATGGGGTATCTTCTCAATAAATTCTGCTGAAAAGTGTCCCATTCCCTGCAGTGAGGGCTTTATCAAAAAGCCACAAAACAATAAATGTTGGCGTGGATGCAGAGAGATAGGAACAGTCATACACTATGGGTCGACTGCAAACTAGTACAACCTCTATGGAAAGTAATAGGAGATACCTCAAAGAACTAAAAGTAGAACTACCATTTGATTCAGCAATCCCATTACTGGGCATCTACCCAAAGGAACAAAAGGCATTCTATAAAAAAGACATCTGCACTAGAATGTTTATAGCAGCACAATTCACAGTTGTGAAGATATGGAAACAACCCAAGTACCCATCAATAATACGTGAGTAGATTAATAAAATGTGGTATATGTATACCATGGAATTCTACTCAGCTGCAAAAAACAATGGTGATATAGAGCCTCTTGTATTATCCTGGAGAGAGCTGGAACCCATTCTACTAATTGAAGTATCCCAAGAATGGAAAAATAAGCACCACATGTACTCACTATCGAATTGGTTTAACTGATCAACACTTAAGTACGTATATAGTAATAACATTCATCGGGTGTCGGACAGATGGGAGGGGGCAGGATGGGATGGGTATATACATACATAATGGGTGCAGTGCTCACCATCTGGGGGATGGATACACTTGAAGTTCTGACTCTGGTGGGGCAAGGGCAATATATGTAACCTAAACATTTGTACCCCCATAATATGCTGAAATAAAAAAAAAAGAAAACATCAGGCCCAGATGGTTTTACTGGTGAATTCTAGCATGCATTTAAGGGAAAAAAATGATAGAAATTTTCTCTGCAATCTATTACAAAAAGTAGAAGCAGGAGGAACACTTCCCAACTGATTCTATGAAATTAGCATTACCCTGATACCATAACCAGACAAAGATATTACAATAAATATGTAACTGATAAAGGTTTTGCATCCAAAATATTTAAATAACTGTTAAAACTCAACAATAAGAAAACAAAACATCAATTAAAATGTGGGCAAAGGATCTGAATAGAAACCTCAGTAAAGAAGATACACAGATGGCAAATAAGCCATGTAAAGATGCTTAATCACATGTCATTAGAGAGTTACAAATTAAAACAAGGTGTGAGATACTGCTACTCACTTATAAGAATGAATAAATCCAAAACACTCACAACATCAATTTCTGGTGAGAATACAGAGCAACAGGAATTGAATTTTTTGTTTCTGGGAATGCAAAATAATAGTCACTTTGGAAGACAGTTCGGCAGTTTCTTACAAAGCTAAATATAATCATACTATGTGATCCAGCAATTGCACTCCAAGGTATTTACAGGCATACCTCATTTTATTGTGCTTCACTTCATTGTGATTTACGGATATTGCATATTTTTTAGAAACTGAAAGTATGTGGCAACATTGTGTCGAGCAAGTCCACCATTGCCATTTTTCCAACAACATGTTCTCACTTTGTTCTCAGTGTCACATTTAAGTAATTCTCACAATATTTCAAACTTTTTCATTATTATTGTATCTGTTATGGTGATCTGTGATCAGTAATCTTTGATGTTATTATTTGTTGCTCTATGAATTAGTGTTAAACGTGTTTTGGGGACAGGATGTGTCTTAGGAGTTTTTGCAGAGCTTTGCCCTGAAAGAATATGTGAACGTGCTGGTTTGCACTTCAAATGCTGTTACACTGGAAGGGCGTCTCTGAAAGGCAGTAGCGGCTGTATCCCACAAGGCGCCGCGTTTCTCAGACCTAAAGAATTGGATTCGCTTTGTAAAGCACAAGTGAATCTGTTAAAAACTATAGGCTGAGAGCTGACGATGGAGTGCCCTCCGGAA
>CAUYSK010070207.1:0-25419 GCA_963575035.1 Avahi laniger | reverse complement strand
GTTTAGAAGAAAGCAAAATTTATTCATAACTTCAAGATTCAAAGAAGCTCTTCTGTATATTTTAGAATATTTCCTTCCAGCATTTTTCTATGTATATATATTTAAGTATGTGACATACTGAGATCACAGAAATTTAATTTTGTATTAGTTTTCTCCTTTATACTATATTTTGAATATTTTTCCATGTCTTTGAAAATATTTTAATTCCTTTTACATTTTTAAAAAATTCATATGACTGGTCTGCACTTTATTTTACCATTCCCCATACTTTGTATCAGAAAAAAAAAATCACAAACAAGCTAAATGTTAAATAATGCTTCATTGAAAATCTTTTTAAATGCACTTTTCTCTTTAATTGGCTAATGATCTTAGAATAGATTTCTTGGAATTAGAATTACTCAGTTAAAAAGGTTGTGCCAATTTATACTTTAACCGTTTAGCCCCCCATCATTGACTATTAGTATTTTTAAACTATACTGATTTAATAAGTGAAAATGGATGTCATTATTTATTTACCTACTGAATATATTTTTATATTAATACATAGGCAAAACTGGAATGTATTCACAATATTTAACTTCATGTCCTACAAAATTTAGCTTTTATTTTATTCTTATTTTGTGCAGCAATATATATCCTCTCCTTTATATGAAATACTCACTGCTTTCTGAATTTTACCCCAACGTTTGATTATATTACTGGGATGGTTTGGAGTTTACCTTGTTCTTTGCCTATTTCATTCTCCAAAAATGGGAGAACTAAAAGTTTTACGCAGGTCCCTATACGCTGTTCTATACAGAAATGTCAAATTATTTCATTTTTTCTTTTTGCCTGTTAAAATGACAAGATCAAGGCAAAAAGAAAGAAAGAAAGAAAAAAAAGGCACAAAGACAAAAACAAAAAATACTAGTTACTCTCAATCCAGATTGCTAGCAACTCAAAATTTCTTCTTTCCGTAACACTCTGACCTGAGTGTAAGGGCTTAAGAATTACTGTCATCCTCATAGTAAATGTTACATTCTGGTCAGGGTCTAATGTTGTGATAATTGACATATATCAAATGAGATTACTCATGTGAGGTTAAATGTAGCTGTATTGGAAGTGCGTACGGATGGCAACCAGCATGATTTGATGTACTGGAGACTCCACTGGGTATTTTTCTTGTAACCTCCCGTTTAATCCTCACTGTACCTTTGCAAGTCATGGGGATCTTCATTGTTATTATAAATATTATTATATCTTAGAATTTAAACATCACTCAACTAATTAATGGGAGGACAGATTCCAAACTCAGGTTAGTTGGACTCCAGTTCTTCTCAGGGACGACACAGATCAAAGGATTGGTTCCAATACTGCTACCACCCTTGTCCGTCCCCTCCAACCTCGCTTATTCCCAAACCGTTGATAATAATAGAACAATACCATGGATCTTTCAGAGTGGCTTGTGGAACCACTTTCATTACTCTATAGTGGAAATTCACAGATGAAATATTTAAATAAACAGGAACAAAGAAATTGCCTGAAAGCCTGATGGGTAAATCCAATTTCCCAGAAACAGAAATTCTAAGGACGATGGCTTATAAATTTCATTTCATCTAATAAAAGTTGCTAATTTTGTTCCGTATTTGAGGTTTGAAAGTTTTGCAACTTTTCGTAAATTTTTGTAACTTATTGTTTCATTTTGCCTTTTTTCTTTAAAGCTACACCATTTCCAAATAGCTTCAAGTGTTTTACCTGTGAAAATGCAGGGGATAATTACAATTGCAATCGATGGGCAGAAGACAAATGGTGTCCACAAAGTAAGTGTGCTGTGTTTGGAACACTCTTCTGTGATCTCACTTTGTTTAGGTCTCTCCCTACTTGCCTAGAGCAGAGACATCTTACCTAATGGATTAGTATACTAACAGGCTGACAACATTCTTTAGGAATAAGAGAGTTTTTTTTTTTTTTTTTCCTGAGAGACTATCCAGACATCAGACTATTCTGAGAGGACTTGGAAACTGGTACAGAAGTGTCAATTTGTAGTCGAATGCCTTGAGGAAGTATTTCTTAAATGGTATCTCCCAGGGAGAACAGATAGACCACAGCTGAGGTTAAGGCATTTTCAGAATTTCAGAAATGCTTAATGATTCCTCTAGAAAAGTCATACTTACTGAGGCATAAAGCAAAGAAAGGTTTCTGTACTCTTAAGATACGTTGACCCTTGGGAAACTCATTCATTCATTTAAGAAAAATCACAAGCAAGCTAAATGTTAGATAATGCTAAATGTTAAATAACATATGAGTACCTTTTTAGTTTGTTTAGTTCCCTGATATACGAGGGCTGTTTGGAAAGTATCCAGCCATTGCTAATATAACAACAAAATATAACGTGGTTGGATACTTTCCGGACAGCCCTCGTATCTTTAGTGCCTAATCTGGTACCTGGCTCATGTGAGGCACTCAGTAAATATTTGTTGACTAGATGAATCAGTGCCTTTGATGAGGCAGTCAGGGAAGTCTCTGAGGAGTATACGTTAAAACTAAGACCTGAATACCCAAAACAAGCCAGCCATGTGGAGATCTGTAGGAAGAGCATGCCAGGGGAAGGAACAGCAAATGCAAAGGTTTCAAGGGGCAAGAGTACGCTTGACCTTGTCATGGTCAGGAAGGAGCCTGGCCACTGAGACTTAGTGAGAGATAAAAAATCCAAGAGGGAGGCAAGGACCAGGACATACAGGGTCTTCTTTTTTTAATAAGGAGTTTGGATTTCATTGTGAATGTGTTGAGAAGGCAGTAGGGAGTTTTAAGCTAGGGATTACGTGATATTGGTCATGTTCCAGAACATTGCCCTGGCTGCGGTGTGGAAAATGGATGGTTGGGACAAGAGTAGAATGGAACACCAAGTAGGAACAGACAGGGACAGAACGTGCTGATGGATGATGTGGAATTTAAAAACTCTACTTATAAGGAGATCAGACTGTTCAGATTTTTGATTGTACTGTTTTTTTAGGTTTCTCAGATATAAAAGACCAAAATAAACAAGTAGACTCTTACAGAATTAGAGATTACTAGTTTTGGTCTCTATTACCTTGACTCTTTTGGAAATTTCTAGACCACAGTCTTTATGACAGTGGCATGGCCTCCTTACCTTTTCCAGGTAAAGCCACTGGAGACCTCCACCATGTCTGAGAATCTTATGCCGTAAATTAACACAAATGGCTGTGACATCTATAAGGACAATATTTTTTATTATTTATTCTCAAGAATAGTTGATTACCAAAATATTGTTCTTAGGGTTCTTTTACATTTCTATAGAGTGATCATCCTTAAATCGTGTGTACACTTATGAGTACGTGTATGATTGTATATATTTGAGGATTTGTTTCTAGATTCTCCACAGAAATTTATCTTAGTTATTTCAGAGTTTTCAAGGTTGTTTCATACTTCTCTTTATTACTTGTTTCAGAGGGTATCATTCTTGAACAATTTGTTTTAAATTCCCCTAAAAACTTTGTGATAAGTGTTAGAACAGTAGTAAACAGAAGCATTGACGTCCAACCTCTTATCTCCATAAACCATGCTGTTGTTTAGATTGTACCAAAGCACCGTTCCTACTAGGTCTGTGCACAATGCACCAATTTGTCATTCGTTAACCAAAGCCATTTCAGCATGCATGCAGGAACGATACATGGCTATTTCTGGATTTTAGACTGTCTTCTCTGTTGAAACATGGGTGAAGAGAAAGGGAAAGCTGAAGCTTTCTACCACCAAGAAAACGTCAGAGATGGGAAGGAGAAAGACAGTCAGCTCTGCCATGTCTACCTGGGGAGCTGACTTTAACGAGATTAACACGGAATGTCCCTGCATTCCAGCATGGCACAATAGGACATTCTTGCCAGTCAAGTCCCAAAGATGCTAACCATCTGGAATCCTAACTCTGGGTGTCATTCCTCACTTTCCATTTTGTCATTATTTCGGGGAGTGACAGTCAACCATTTCTTGGGGCAAACAGGCCTGCGGCTATTGTTCTTTGTCATCTCAGGTTTCCTTTTCCCTTTATAGCTTCACTTCTGTGGTCTGTTGGTGCTGTTAAAAGAGATTCTCAGTGTAACAGGATATGACAAGAATGACATTTCTCGTTTTATTTACTCTGGCTTTTATGCTGACTTTTAAGGGTTGCTTTAGCATGTGTGACATTCTATATGAACCCATGCAGCTACCAGTTTTCAGTTCTTATTTGTTTGTAGTAGAAATTGAATGTCTTTTCTAAAACATTTAGTGGTTCCCTTTCCTTCTGAACTCAGAAGTCAGCTACTCTTACAGAACACTCTACAGCACCATAGAGTTTAATATTAAGTATACTAAGGGTAGAATAGTGTTCTTTTTTTTTTTGAGACAGAGTCTGGCTCTGTTGCCCTGGCTAGCTCACAGCAACCTCAAACTCCTGGGCTCAAGCAATCCTCCTGCCTCAGCCTCCCAAGTAGCTGGGACTACAGGCATGCGCCACCATGCCCAGCTAATTTTTTCTATACATATATTTTTAGTTGTCCAGATAATTTCTATCTATTTTTAGTAGAGACGGGGGTCTCACTCTTGCACAGGCTGGTCTCAAACTCTTGACCTTGAGTGACCCACCCGCCTCGGCCTCCCAGAGTGCTAGGATTACAGGTGTGAGCCACCGCACCCAGCCTAGAATAGTGTTATGGTTAGGAGGACAAACCCTAGAAAACTGTCTTGGTTAGAATCCTACCTTCCACCATTTTCTTCCACGGACCTCGGTTTCTTTATCTGTAACATAACGATGTTAATAGGACTTAACGTTAAGGAGTTTGGTGAGGACTGAATGATGGAACACAAGTTAGAAGTACCTACCTGGCTGATGGCACACATTCCCCAACATGTGCTTGCTATCGCTAACATCAGTTAAAGCTCACAACAACCCTATCAAAATGTCAGGACATTTGCTATCATCATTTTACTAAAGAGGAAACCAGATCAAAAGATCTAACATGACTTGCTCACTCATGACAGAGGCCAGTCTTCTCAACTATAGTGCAGTTTTGTCCCCACTCTGTGACATTGCTGCCATAATCCCTGTTCAGTAAATGAGAAAACATTTCATTGGCCTGATGTGCCTATAGGGGAGACGCGGAACCAAAGCAGAACGTCCTGGGGTATTGAGTGAAACGTCTTGAAAGAACCTGAAGTACTAACATGCGAGAGGTTAAAACCGTAAGGCTAACTCCGTGTAGAAACGCGGTGCCGTAGCTATACAGAGCAGGAGGCGGGCGGAAGCAGAGAAAGTAAGAGTCAAAGAGAGGAGAAAAAATGGAAATACATTGCTGAGGAAAAGTCTGACACACTGGGAGGATTAGAACAAGAATAAGAACTAGATGATAAGGTGATCTTGATGTGTAATTTGAAGCGTCTGCTTTTCACTGCAGTTCCACACGTGGGCCCATTAGCATATAAGAGACAAATATTGCATAATGCAACAGGTGTTCTGACCCATTGAAGCTTACATTCACAATTTTCATGTTATTTTAGTTCTAGAACATGTACCTCAGAGGGGGAGAGAAAGAAGCCAGAGCAGACCCATGGTTTTGATGAAAAGCTTGCACATTTTTTCCTCGGCTTCAGCTGAAACCAAAGGATGGGTGCCTGCTTATAGTTGCTTTCAAAACACACGTGTGCTTCAGAAGCTGATGTCTTTTCACAAACACCACCTGGAAACTCTAGAGTTCACTGCTATTAAATTTCTTGCAGAAACTTAAGGATCTTCTTGAATTTTAGACATTTCTGAAGTGATTGTTGAGAGATCTCTTTTGCAGTGTGGAAAATGAACTTGCCTTTTTGTTTTTGTTTTTTGTTGCCTAGATACACAGTACTGTTTGACAGTTCATCGCTTCAACAGCCGAGGAAGAAGTACATCCATCACCAAGAAGTGTGCCTCCAAGATTGAATGTCATTTTGTTGGTTGCCACCGCATCCACGATTCTGAACATACGGTAAGGATCATGTGCGTGTGTAAGTTACTGTCTAAAATTCATGCTCGTAATGGTAAGTTATACTTCATGGGGGAGGCAGTAAGGATAACATGATGAACATATTTATATTTTGAGGAAAGACTCTATTACAATGATAAAACGGAGACCAAAAGAAGTCAAAGATTTTCTATCCTTCAGCAAGAAATAATGTTACTAAAAATGAGTGACAGTTCCCAGACTCCAGAGCTAGACCCTAGGCCTCTGGGTGAGTGGTCTGAAGCCAGCTCTGATGGCTCAAGAGCAAACCATCGTGCAAGAATGACAAACACGACAGAGTCCAGCTCACCTATTTTGTTCATGGCCAGGAATCACCAAGAACACTGCACAGGGAGAATGGTGACACCTTGGAAACCTTGTCTTTCCCACTACCTCTGCTTAATTGAGGGAGTGACAGTCTGAAGGATTAGCCTCAGTTTAATGCAACGAATTATAATTTTTAGACCAACTGATCTGTTTACCATTCTCATTCTATCATTCTAAATGAGCATTTTACTCTTTCATATGCCTGGGATCCTGAAATGTTTGAGAAAACATTGCTTGAAAGTATGTTCATTTCATGAGGTTTTAGAATTTGATGTAGCCTACAGGTGTAGAAAGTGGTTCTGACATCAGAGGCTTTCAGCTCTGGCTACACGAGACTCACCGGGGCAGCTTTTGCAAGCTATGCTTGTGGCGGTAGGGGGCATCCCAGACCAAATGAAACCGAACCTCAGGGTAGGGGTCCCAGGCATTAGGGTTTTTAACAAAAGTTCCCTGTGTAACCAGGGTTGAGAACCACTGATACAGATGCTTAGAGTTGATGCCGTCACATGCCATCCCGGAAGCCTCTGTGAATGGCTGGGTTGATCTGGCGGAGGCAGCTGTGCCAGGCGCAAATTGGCATTACCTGAAAACACCTGTTAGGGACCAGGCCTTTTTCACCGCTCAGCAGCCGTAATTATCAACCCATTGCTGCTGTGATGATAGGAATCAGGTTTTAGCATAGACAATAGAAAGCCATTATTATCTCCTAACAAGTAGTACTGAGAAAGAAAATCAATGACTAATCCAAAAGTTTCCTAGCTTTCATTTTCATCTCGGTGTTTTCCTTTACAAACCTTTAGAAGATTTGTTGACTTAATCAAGCAGTCTTATTCAGTTTCCCTTCCTATTCTTTGCCTTGCTAATGCTTGAGTTTGATGCAGATAAATCACAGTTAGGATGAAAAGACTCTCAAGATGGTCTTTCTCTCCTTCTCTCCGGGTCCATTTACAGGGGAAAGGTACCTGAGGGCCTGAGAGACGCATAGTCTGGAGAGCCAGTTCTAATTGTCTGTCCTCAGACAAAGCTAGTGAAGCCTTTCTTCTGTTTTTCTTTGTTTTTCCCTTTCTTTCTTTTTCCTATTATTCACTCTCCTTCTCTTTTCCTTTTGTAACAGGAGTGTAGATCTTGCTGTGAAGGAATGATCTGCAATGTAGAATTACCCACCAATCACACCAATGCGATCTTCGCCATAATGCACGCTCAGAGAACATCTGGCAGCAGTGTCCCTGCGCCCTATCTACCAGTGCTTGTCTGGGTCTTTGCGCTTCCGTTGCTATGATGCCACCATTCCTCGGAGAGGCAGAGACCAGCCCTCAAAAACACAAGCCAAAAACAGTGTGCACGGTGAACTTTGGCATGAAGACCAATCTTGCACTTGATGAAGAGTGTGCCTCGGACCCCAAGGCAGAAGCTGGTGGTTTGCTTTGATAAAACATGCCCATGTGAAACCATAAGACTGATCATGGGAATTTGGCAGGAACTGAGAAGATGGTCCAACTTCCAGCCTTCCTGGTCCAAGGGGGATCCATTTGACCAGTTCTGCAGGGAAGATCCTGGCGATTAGTCCCCATCTGACTAGGCCTTTAGGTGAAAGAATTTCTTGACCTTGTTGACAGAGGCTGCCAGGGCAAACCCTCTTGTTTCTGTGATTAGTTCAGAGTGTCTCTATGAAATCTAACCCTTCCCCCATGAGAGAGCAGTTTCCCCCACCAATGGCATCATCAATGAGAAAGGCAACTGTATAAAGAAAACTTGCTGTTGAACTAATATGAAATCCATTTGCTAATTGTTGGGAGGAAATAAAGCTTTTAAATTATACAGTGTAAATGCATGCTTGTGCTTGTTGGCTGATGTGGAGGCCTCTGGTGTAACACATTTACCAGGCTCATAGGGGAGGTCACTGAAGCCCTGTTTCCGTGTGCTGTTGGTGATGTATGCTGGGTTAAAGTAAAAAATTCTATGCCAAAGCGACTTAGTTTTTCTCTTTTTTGGGAAGGACACACTTTGGGATGCTAAATGCAAACTAAGTGAGTTGAGAAGGTCAGGGAACCTCCCTGATCAAGAAAGATGACACCTTATATGATGCGCCCTCAGCAGTAGCAGCTTTAAGCATCCTAGTCAGAGAAAATGGTGGGGGCCCCTTTCCCCATGATAGGCATCTTCTCTCTGAATGTCAGGTCTGCCAAGAGAACCTCTCTAAACGCTTGGTAAAATACTTGGTTCCATTCTCTCGTTCTCTTTCCCTTTTATAGCAGAACCTCAGAAATTCAAATGAGCATCGTCTCCCTATTCCTAGAATCCTAATTTTTGCCTTTCTACTTTGGAGCAACATTTAAACACTCTGCCCTTGTATGTATAGCTGTACATTAATGGAATGAATGTTTTTTTCCCCAGTTAAACAGCCACAACCGGGCACAGTGACTTATTCCTGTAATCCCAGCACTTTGGGAGGCCAAGGTGGCAGGATCACTTGCGACCAGGAGTTCAAGACCAACTTGGGCAACATAGCAGACCCCATCTCTGCAAAAAATTAGCCACGTGTGGTGGTGTGCACCTATAGTCCCACCTACTTAGTAAGCTGAGGTAGGAGAATTACTTGAGTCCAGGAGTTCAAGACTGCAGTGAGCTGTGATCACACTATTGTACTCCAGCCTCGGTGTCAGAGTAAGACCCTATCTCTTCAAAAAAAAAGAAAAAAAGTCCTCCATTAGAATGCTGAGTGCCCTGTAGAATATACTAATAATAATATCCTTGCAGTATGGGGCCACCTATGATACGGGTTGGCAAACTATGCCCACAGGCCAAATCTGTCCCACCATTTAATTTTGTGAATACATTTTTAGTAAAACACAGCCATGTCTGTTTATGTGTTGTCTATGTCTGCTTTCATGCTACAATGGCAGGGTTACATAGATGCAACAGAGACTATATGGTCTGCAAAATCTAAAAGCTGTCTGGCCCTTTGTAGGAAAAGTTTGCTGATGCCTCGTCTATGACATGTTAAGACTGCTTAAGGAGAAAACTGCTTTCTTTGTAGGCACCATGGTGCTAATGACGATTACTCAGCCTGGGCAGTGGTTTGCCAGGTCACTTCCCTTGTTTTATCTTCTGCATCAGTGAATTTTTTTTCTCTGTTTTGGTTGATTGTTCCATGTATTCCATTCCAGCTCTTAGCAGTTGCGTACTAATGTCATGGGCTATCCTATATTTATGTTTCTTCTCATCCTTGACACACTGAGAGTGTTTCATCTTAAGTCTCTTTAGTGTCCCATAAAACAGGGAGGGAACAGACATCATTATCTCCCTGTCTCTGGCCTAAACGTAGACTCACCTGGAAGCATCAGTTTTGATGCCTGATGTAGATTTATCCCACCTTTCACTCAGCACCTTGAAGTATTTGCTTTTTCATAGCTTATGCTTGTTTGAAATTAATTATATATGGCTTCCCTTGGAACGTTTTAATAGCATCTTTTGTGTCTTTTTATTCCCCAGGGTTTCTTTTGACTGTGTAATTGATGAATTGTCTGGTAAAAAACCATTAGCAGACAGTACATTTTTTTTTCTGATTTTGTTTCTGCTGTCTAGATTAATGAATTTTCCTTTGTGTATGTGCTTTTTTTTTTCCTTTCCCAAGGAAACATCCTAATTTTCTCTTCTTCACCCCACACATCATGTTTGTATGCATTTCTCTTCTCACCTCCAGTCCCTCAAGCCTTTAAAATAGGGGTATGTTGAGCAAAGAAGGGAATACACCGAGGAAAGAAACTTCTGGCAAAGACAGCTAAGTGAGTAGGAGGTTAAAATAAAAATATGGGATGCCCCATTAAATTGGATTTCAGATAAACAAAAAATAATTTACAGATTTACAATAAAATATAGAATGACCCATTAAATTTGAATTTCTGATAAAATCAAGTATTTTTTTATTTACATTATTCATGAACTCACAAGTCTGGCTCATCTAAGAAAATGATTTCAAATCCTTGTAATAAATCAGAATCTTCTGGGTAACTTCAAAACAAAACAAATTCCCAGGGCATTCTGGAGATGTTGATTCAGTAGGTCTGAGATGAAGCCCAAGCCTAATGCCGATAATTGAATGTTAAATTTAAAAAAATAAAAACTTTCAGGTGATTATCACGCTCAACCAGAGTGTCACCTCTGACCTGAGAGGATTATTCCTTCTTCTGAAGCCTGATCCTTGGCTGCATAAGGGAAATGCTAATGAATAATAAATGGACACGGGAGCAACCTGGGTCAGAGGGAGGTTCTCAAAGTGTGGCCCCCAGACCGGTGGCATCAGCATCACCTGGAAACTTGTTAGAAATGCAAATTCTTGGACTCCATCCAGACCTACTGACTTGGAAATGCTGAGGGTTCAATTTATGTTTTAACAAATTTGAGAGCCACTGGATCAGAGAAGTGCTCCCCCAAAGTCATCAGTAAATGGGTCCTTGGCATCTGCATGAGCATCATGTGGGGAACTTGTGAAAAAAAAGGGAAGAAAATCAGACTCCTGGACCCCAACTCCAGAAAGTGAGATTCTTTGGGGTGAGTAAGAAAAATTGTATTTTTAGCAGACTCCTCAAGTGATTCTGATACACAGCCACACTGTGAGCCATCAAACGAAAGAGTAAAATATAGGGTTGTTACTGTGCCTCTGACCTGACCTTCGCGTTCTAATGTGAAAGCCCTGCATGTGTTAAGTTGACTCTGTGGTATCTCCAATGTAATTTATAAACTAGAATTCAAAAAAAAAAAAATCAAGTCTTTAGGGCTCACAAATGGATTTTTAAGTCCGTTGCATAGGGACCTGAAATGGCCAAATATCCCAGACCTCAGATTAATTTGCCCCTAGTGTGCAAGAAAATGAGAAGTACTTTGGTGTCAAAATGTCCAATGAGAATTGGAGTAGTAGGGCCAAGAAAGAAGGGGAATGTGTAGATTTACGGTTATAAAAGAGACAAGGAGATTAGCTATGAATATGAGGAGGGTCTGAGGGAATGGCCTGTCAAGGTCCATTTTGAATAGATCTACATTCTAGAATAAACTTTGAATTCCCACCCATCAATCATGCTTTGAGAAAGAATAAAACCGGTACCTTACACTTTCTTCTCCAGCTACGTCCAAGCTCCCTACTTCAATTCAGAGTCAAAGTTAGCAATCAGAAATTATGGGCATTATTTTCCGTGCAATCTGCATTCTGTCATGTCAGTCACTGGGTAAAATAAATTTCACAAGAAAAAAGAAGGTGGTGGGTCGGTTTCTCTTTCCTAGGAAAGAACTTATAAAGCCACAGAAGACAATGAGCAATATGGACAGGCAGGTGGACCTGGGAGGTGGGGTGTGGCATGGAATTAGGGAAATATATTTCACCTTTGTCAGATGACTTGGCTTTTAGGCAAAATTTTTGTGACAGGTAGATTACTACAACTAACAACTAACAAAAGTTTGCTATATCCTTTGGATCTTGATCATTTTCTTTTTTGGCTTATCCTTTGTCACTGACTCTACGATTTGTAGAGGGCTATGTAGAGATGCTGGACGTGTCTGGGTACAAATTATGCCTGAAGACCAAGGCTCGCAGACACACAAAGGCGAAAGTCAAAGAAACTGGAAAACAAACATCTATGGTGACTCGAGCCCACCTTTAGGCATAGTTCCCACTGTACATCCAAAACAGGCTGGCATCTTTCTGTCACGCTTCCCACGCTCCCTCCACCTTCACAATTCTGTTTCTTTCCCCTCACCCATTGCCTCGGCCTCTGTTTCGTCAGTTGCTGAGGCTGGAAGCTGAGCTGCCTTTGGGGTGACCCAGAGTGTGTGATAACCATGGTTGGGCTGTGAAAAGTAGGGCTTCCACAGCTCTGCCAGGAATACTGTGTGGCAGACCTGGGGCTCTGTATTTTTAACAAGCATCTTATTCTGATACAGATGATCCTCACACCGGTAGTCTTAGAGCTTCATTTTTAGAACCAATAGCCCAGGGCCTCAGCATAAGGCTGTAGAGCTCTGGGCTGAGAGCATCACATGTCTTGTAAACCTCCATATGAAGACTCTCTTGGTTCATCTCAGTCCCAACTAAGGGGCCAGAGCACTTGGAGGACGCTGTGGCTTGGCAAGGCTGCCATGTTGGATATGGTTGTGGGATGCTTGGGACAAGTGGGAACTCTAGGGAGGGAGTCTGGGCCCCCTTCCAGGCAGGGAGGATGTTCACGGAAGTCCCCGAGGAGTCATGGCTGAGAGAGGCAGGAAGAAGCCATGCAAAGCACAGGATGAGGTGAGCCCATCCGCAGGTGCTAAGCACAGACTAAAAACCAGTTCCAACGCCAATATTGTCCAAAAGACAACAGACAACATGGGGCAGGCAGGTCCTGGAGACAGACTCTGGTAAGGTTTTTGAGGGTCACCAGCTAAGGAGGGTATCTTTCATAGAGTGCTTGTAGTCATCAGATAACTTCAACTACAAATAACAGTCCAATGTGTCAATGTGTCAATGAATTTCTCGTCTCACACAACTGGAAGTCCAGAGGGAGGGTGGGTTTCAAGGTGGACTTTATCCAGTGGTTCTAGCTCCATTCTCTGCTGTTCTATTGGTTCTCATCTCCCTCACATCCTTTGTACCCAATTGGCCACAGCTGTGTGATAGTGCCCACCCAGTGTCTAGCTCCGCCAGCATATAGACAGAGGGAAGCAGTTGGAAGCTCTCCAAGATGAGAAGAAAGTCTTCACTCAGTCTCCCAGCAAATCACAAGCGAGGAAGATGGTCGCCCTTGGCTTAGTACAGCTAAAGGCAACGCAACTCAGTATCCCCTGAGGCATGTAGGGTGTACAGGTGGAGGGGAGACACCTGAACAAAATAGGATTGGAAAGGAGGCAAGAAGAAATGGATATGGTGGGCAGCCAGAACAGTCTGCTGCAGAGTCACACAGTGTGAGGCTGCGTGGGAAGGCAGGTGGCTGAGACAATGCTATCATGTCAGAGATGAGAGCCTTTGAGAACCGTATGAACTTGCCCTAAGCACACAGCGAGCTACAAGCAGACCCAGGTAGTGAAGCTCCCCAGCCTCCTGCAATTCCTATCACACTTTCTTTTGGTTAATGTACCCTGCAACTCTGCAAGGGGTGGAAAGAGTCTGCAGGGCTTCCCAAATGATTCCACGAGAGAACCTTTTCTTCCCTGAGCATCTGCTTTCCACACTTTGTGTAGCCAACACCACCTTACAACAGTAGAGATATGAAGGGGGAACCTGCAAAGACGTGGGGGTGGGTAAGACACTGACTTATAAAATACATGGTATATCCTATTAATAGGTGTTTAATAAATGCACACTGAATGAATGAACCTTAAACCTTCAGAAGTACTCACTTCTCTAAGAGCATAGGCTCCTTCCTGTACAGACCTGTTACCATCATCCTTAGGTGAGCAACGGTGTAGAGATTGCCATAAAAAAGAGAAAGCTTCGAATAATTTTTCTTTGGTTTTGTTCTTATGTTTATTGACTATTCAGTGTTCAGAACTGACTTTAATCAAACTCGTGCTCACCACTCCTTAGGGCTCGACTGTAACTCAATCAAGAAAACAAGTTTTCTGATTACATTTTCTTGTTTCCTATCTTTCCATATGTTTTCTGAAGAATTCTCTGAAGTAGTCATTTGTTATTTCTAAATACTACCAGATTTATTATAAAATCAATCTTGAGTCAGAGATGAGTCCTAAATATTAAGTATCTACCCACATTTTACTAATGAATTTAGATCAAAATTCATTCATGGACTGGAGAATGCCTTTTTGTCAGAGATCAGGACAGATCCTTAAGAAAGCACTTTCATATTTTACCCAACCAAGGAAAATGAAGACATAATTAAACTGAAAGGTAAACTAAAAGAATAATGCAGTATTTTGCCTAACATAGGTAAACCCACATTTCTTTTGGTGGGCTTTTTCTTATAATCAATCATAAATCGAATGGCTAGCATTGATTTTGGAAGAGGTTTTCTTAGCAGTATTCAGGATCTGGTACTCTTATACTTACCTGACTTTAAAAATTCAGAAATTTGAAGAAAGACAAGAGAAAGATTTTTGATCATAGTTGCAACAATATCTCATCTTTAACTACCTGGGGGCAGGGAGCAATTATTCTACTGATATAATAGATTAGTGAAATAATTCTACATGACATCTGTATTTTTCTTTTTAATGCAAAGTTTCAATGTGAAAAGTGAGTTTAATTAAGTGGAAAGATAAGCCATGATTAAATAAGATAATGACGCACATATCGCAAACAAAAGGAACATGATTATAACTTAGAGTTCATGGTTAGGGAGAAAACAGTCAAATAGTTGGAGGCAAAACTTTTTTGACTGATTAGTAAAGGGATAAAAAAGCAAGAATGCTAGATCTTATCTATTTTTTGAGCAAGGCAAGGGGCAAGGCCAAATCTTCCCTGTTTCATTATCAACTGCTCTGAAAATGCAATTACCTGAAGTGGTTTGATGTCCCTTGTCAGACTTGGATAAGTGTTTGTGCTAACGATGCAAGGACAGCACCATCGTATGTGGGATGCAGTTCCCAGGGCACACGTGCAGAATCCTAATAAGCATTTAATTCTTTTACTCAGAGAAGCCTGCAGTGCCTTTAGGGAAAGTGTAATCTGAGATCTGCACAGATGAGTAGGAAAACCACACATGCGGAGAGTCTTGGCAACGCTCGCTGTCTTGGAATCTGCTGGGGTTCAGCAGTACCTTAAATTTAGGGGTCGAGCCTGGCCTAATGGTTTACCTTTGGGGAGCTTTGGCTGTTGCAGCTCTGTTCTGAGTTTATAACCAGCGTTTGAATGACTTATGCCCTAATGTACCAGGTGCTTGGCCCAGAGTAGGCTCTCAGGACCAGGCTGTTGAATGAGAATGGCTTTTCCTACCTGTGGTTCTCTTGGATAGAGGATGTGTGGATCATGCTGTGTAGGTCAGTAGGTAGGAAAGTGAATAATTTATAAGATGTGACTAAGGAATGGTTTTGCAATCTTATATATTATTCTGTTTGAGAATTAGGTTCTTCCTACTCCCTATCTTTCACCACATAGCTGAAGTTCTGCCTTTTTATGATAAATTCCTAAGACTCTGTAATTGTGGCCAACTTTTGATATATTTGTCCTTTATAGGGAGCAGTTAGAAATCAATCTCTGGTACAATCCTAAATAAAAATAAACAGGCAGAAGGGAGGAACAATAGGGAAAGAAGCCTAGCGTCTAACAGTCCTCAAAGCTTGTAACTTAGTCCTTGAAGAAGTCAACGTGGCCTAGGCGTGTGACAAGAGATATGATTATAAACAAAACCTGGACACAGAGGGTCTTCAGTTCCCTCCCCTGCCACCTCCCACCACACCCAACACTGGTTCCTGTAACAGAGCCGACAGCAGGCAAACTATGGCTTTGCCCAACAACAAATACCTGTTAAATTGAATCCGTGAAATATTTTTCACAAAGTACTCAACTTCACCAGGATTTGATATCCCATTTGTGCTTATTATTTATTCCCTATCTACCTCCTAGGCGTTGCAGGAAGATCAAGTATTTGGCTGTCAACAAGTGCTGCAAACAAATGTGAACACATTAAATATTATCTCCATTTCACTTTAAGCCAATCAGAATATTGTATTCACTATCCTTTATATTTTCTATGGTTTTGATGTCACTAAGATGCTTCTTATGCACCCCATTAAATTGACTTCATTTTCTTGACAAAGATTTTCATTTAGTTTCCATCAGCTGGTTAGAGTTCTTCAACTTCAAACACCTCATTTTTGAAAACAATAGGACGTATACGCTTTATATTAGCGAATGTGCAGGACTTCCGTTTAATGAATTGTTTGGCAAATATTTTTAGGCAAATAAGCAAATTAATTTATACATGCTATTAATATCAATTATTAATGCTTTTCATTTTGTTGGCTTCAGCATTCTCTGCATGACACATACTGCAACAAAATGGAAATTGATTTCACCAAGTTTGGCAACACTGCAGTGTTTTGTAACCTTTGCAACTATGCTTATTTGAAAGGCTGGGTTTAATTATCCTGCTTTTGCCTGCTTCTCAAGATGCTGATGGGTAACAGTTCTATTGCACTTGACAGTTGAAAGTAAATTCATCTGGAGTGTTCCTACGCTGTCCTTGATGCTTGTTACATAAGGAGACTTTAATGTGCCCACCAGAAAAGCATTAGCCCAGCTTATCAGAGTCTTAGTTTTAATATGTGGGGAAAATGAAAGCGAGTCTCCCAGCTACAAGGCAGTGTAGAAATCAGGCCTCCTGGGCAGAACAGAGCATGGTTTAGCCAGTTCTCTCGGAGATTGCAATGAAAGGCCCGCTGGGATTCAGGACCCTGGTAAAGCAGAAGAGATTGGATCTCTCTACTGTAATATCTTCGACATCATTTTCCAATTATGCTTCTTTTTGGTGTCTTTTCATTGTATCCCTCCTCCTAGGAACTGGCTTCCTGACCCTCTCTCTATGGTGTAGCTTCTGCTTACTCAGATGTTTGAGCCCCTCGTGACTCTGGCTTTCTGGGCCCTTGTAACTCCTTTATCTCATGACCTTTCTCCATTTGCTCCGACTGCACAGTTTGATTTGCTCTGCGCTTTCTTGATGTGGAAGTCATTTCCATTCTAGGCTGCCACAGAGGCCCGGGCTCAGCCCAGAGGTTGGCTGCCTCTGCTCCAGGGCACTGTGGTCCCACAGTGGGGAAGGCAGCAGGTGAGGGAGCTCGGGGCCCAGTGTTACCCCTCTGCATGGCAGCTAGGTGGGGCAGTTTCCCTTAAAAGTGGCCATAGGTGGGCTAAGTACTGTGATTGGTCAGCACCCCAAATAATATGTGGGAACACACTTTGGAGGGTCTTTTAAAAACTAAATGTGGCAATATGTGGATGTTTTTCCCTCTTGGTCTCTCTTCTCACTTCCATACCCCATCTGCCCCCAATGTCTGATTTATTCCATTAGTATTTGCATTTTGATTAACAAGACCATAACTTGCCAGCTATCACATTTTCAGTGGCTTGAAACTTTGAAGATAAGTGCTAGTGGGAAACATCCTCTGTTCCAATATTCTGGACAGTGGGGACTATCCTTATACGGGGATACAATCCACAGAGGCACAAAGGAGATTCGAGAGGTGACAGCCCAGAAAGCTTGCTTTCCTTTGGGGCCGGCCCTTATATTAGTTGCTCTTAGTTTTCAAATCAACACCTCGGGTGAAGCAGAGCAAGTGGCTGCAGGTCCAGGGTTACTCTAACTGGGATAGGGAATTAGAATGAGTGAGATTATTTATATGCAGAGCATCCAATTAACTCTTGAGAAAGTAAAGTCCATCTTGAGTGTATTCGAGCTGTAACTCACTGCGCATTTGCTGGTGTAGCTGTTGTACTAATTGATGGAACACTCATTGGTCTCCGCAAGTATCCATTGAACCAGCAGACAGATGTGGTTCCAGTTTTGGAGACTTATGATCTAAATATCCTAATGCAGCATTTCCAATTTCCTGCTGATCTTGCTGGAAGATCTGTCTAATGGAAAAGAGGCTAGACTGCTTAAATTTGCTTTAAGAAAGAATATTAAAGTAAGAAATAAGCAAGATAGCTTTTATTTGGTCAATATTCAATTAGGTCTTTTTGCCTTTAGCCTGAGTTTTTAGATGGCAAGTTTGCATTTCTTTAATATGTTCAAGTAGAATTTACTTTTCCTGGGGACAAATTTATGAGAAATATTTGAGACTGCAAGATAACCAGATTTTTGAAAAGCAAGCCATAGGGATAAAGGTGTTTAGTAAAATGATAGAAATAACTTTATTTCAAAATTATTAAAATAATCAAAACCTGATTTAAAATGCATGTATGCTTCAGTAAAGCTTCAGGCCAAGGTCCTGAGGAACAGCCTGGATTCTAGAAGCTAAGTTTGCACCAGAAACACTCTAATCAGCATTTCTTATTTCTGGAGGGCACGGTCTCTTTCTGCTCCCTACCATGATATTGCAAGGTCTCCATGTTGCTTAACACTGGGCATGCCTCGCTGGGCCCCTCATCCTCCTTGGCCCACTCTTCTTTGTAATGCTCTTCCTCCCTGCCCTTTGGATTGCCAGTGGATACGGGGGAGGTGGCAGTTCAAGTGGAGGTCTCACATTATACTGGTTTTCTGGATCATTTGATTTATTTAAGTACCTGCAATGCCAAGGTGCCTGGGCATTCATCCAACCAACTGCTTATGTTTCCATAAATAATGTCAGCCCTTGGACTCAATCACATCAGGCCAAGGGCTGGCTACTGGGTCGTCTCTCATGGTTTCCCGAAGATAGAGAGATCTGGACTATCAGCTTATAAGAAAGGTGCCTCTATGTCAACATTTCAGAAACATGGTCTCATTCTGTATTCCATTTTCAATGCATTTAAATCATTTCTGGCAGGTCTTGTTTTGGTTGGTGTAGAAAAAGGTGGCTCTAGAATTGGAGGTGGAGGAGAGTTAGAATTTAACACCTGTTGATTATCTCCTAACAGATATACATTAAGAGGCAGAGTCCAAAAAGTGGATGTCCAAATGGCAGAAAAGAATTCACAGATTGATGAATTATGTTTTCAAATGCCAAGATCGAGGTGAAATTGAAGAAGTTTGAAAACCAAAATTCCTTAAAATTTTGTCCTGGACCCTAATGATTAACGTAAACACATCAGTCTAGTTAAAATGGACAATCATTAACCTTGGTCATTACAATGAGCCTGCATTGTAATCAATAAACGGTATTTGTTCTTTTTTGCCAAATAGTTGGGAGATGAGAACCGTCTGGATGATATTTACAAAGGACTCTCAAGAGAGGGAGGGGTCACTTCCGGCTACCCTGCGGCGGAGGGAGTCTCTTGGGCAATCTGACCTCCTTATCATGGTACAGAACAAATAGATGCTCACTGCATGCAACCGAGGACTTCCAGGAAATGTTCAGCCACGACCACTTTGAGGGGACCTAGGGAACCAACAATCAAAGAGTGATTCACATTATTTCTAAAAACTCCCCTGAAATGCTGCTTTCTGTAAGAACTGGTTCCCTGCGTCTTTCTGCTCTGTTTCCCCACTATCAGGACAAACCCTCCTCTGCTCTCCTGCTGCTTGCTCCTCTTAACACCACACAGGGCTTAGAGAGCAGGGCATGGCCTCCCCTACACTAATCCTCTCTCTTAATCCCTCCTAGCTAAGACCATGCCGCAAAGTTTGAACAAAACAAGTTGGGTCAACTTGGAGAGAAAGTAGAGCACAGAATAAGTGACCACTGATACTTAAAGCAGTTGCACAGGGTCACGCCACACGGCCCTGACACCTGCCTGGCCAGCCTCCATGTGCCAGCAGCCAGCTACCCATTCCTACCTATTTGCCAACACCATCCTCTCCCTTGCCCACAATACTCCCAACTGCCAGGAATCCATCGAACATTCTAATGCTTTCATTATTTGCAGATCCGTCTTTACCTGGCACGCAGAAAGGAAGGAGTTTCTTTCCCTTTCGGTGTATAGCCTGTCTCCCAGGCCTCTCTTCCTGCCCCAGAAGCTGTCTCATCTCAGGATGACTGCATAGGAATATCTACTTCATTCAAGAGACCCGCTTCCCACCCTGATGGTATATTACAACCCTTTCACCTTAAAAACGAGCATATAAAAAATTGTACTTTATTAGCTAAGACTGAAAAATCAAGAATATACTGATGTTGGATCACTCTTTGACCTATTAGCAATGCAATTAATTTGGGGGAGTGGTAGAAAGAAATGGGTACAAAAACGAGGCTGAAAAGTAAGGGATAGAAATTATGTTTGAAGCTACTGTCTTTCAAAATTGGATCTCAGATATTTCTCCACTTTGATGGCAGCTAGACGATTCTCTAAGTTTGTTTCACCAGTCTGGATGTGTTTTGCTGAATGCTTTTGTGTGGAATGGAAAGGCACTTTGCCTTAGCTGTGTGTTTCCCTTCACGGTGTGCATAGTGTTGGTGTTGCCTCATATAACATCAGTCATGTGCACGTGTGTGTGCATATGTGTACGTGTATGTATGAGCATGCAAGTGTGCACACATGTGCATGTGTGTGAGTGTGTATGTGTATTTGTGTGGTGGTGAATGATTCCTCAGTGAACTCTTGGCAGGCCTAGGCTGTGAGATCATCTTTGCTTCTCATTATGTCAAAAGCCAAATGGACAGCTATTTTAGAAGTAGATACCATTTTTCATCAGCTATAATAGTTGTCATTAGTTTGATTTTACCCAATAAACTGAATGCATCGCTTGTAAGATGGAAAATTTGTTAGCTTAAATGGACATTTTCAAGTTCCTTATTCATTTATTCAGCAAATATTGAAAGACCTGATGAGGTCTTTTTAATTTCTAAATATCAGGATGTGGTAGGTGCAAAGAACAGAGTCCTTTTCCCCCAAAGAGTTCAGTCTCGTAGGAAGCCAGATGTGCAGAGATTAAATAGATAAGTCCCTCTCATTAGCTTAGGCTTGTCTTAGTTTTGTTTCCCCCAGAGCAGACCCTGAGACAAGGATTTGTGGACGAGTCAGCTTTTTTCTTTTCTCTCTCTCCTTTTCAAGGGGAAGAGAGCTAGTCCCAGGAAGCCCCATGAAGGAGTGGGGAAGCAAGACAGGAAAAGGAGGAGAGACATGGAGACCACAATGAGTATGTTACTGCTCTGGGCACCTGGAGCTCCATCCTCCTGTGACCTTCTGAGACACTGGATCACACCTAAGAATTATCTCCTTGAGGGGCAAGGAAGGTCAGACATTGGCTGAGGGTCACCTCTGGGGTGTTAACTCCATCCTTCTGGGCTGCCCTGCCAGCTGTCTGAACATGCTGCTATGACTCCTTCCAAAAAGAGCTGTCAGAAGTTTGGTGCACGTGAAAACTGTCTGCATGTGACCTCTGGGTTGGCCAGGTGCAGTGACCGCTTCGGCTCAGGGCATAGAGCAGAGCTCATTACTTTTAATGTGCACACTAAATGTCAAGGAGTCCCATTCTGTCTATCACAAATAATACCATTCTTTCCTCTCTGATGTTAGCCTTCCTGGGATCTTTCCAAGAATTCCAGTAGAGTTTGCACTGTCTTGGGATCTAGCCCTAACTTGATTATCTTCTATTGACTGAAATCCAGGAAACCTGTTCAATCAGCCAATAGTCCTCTTATTCTTTTGGGAGTTGCTGCCTTTATCCTGTCGAAACTCTGACATCAGACCACCAGATTCCACGCCAGTCCATGGCTGGAAGCTCTGCAGGGACGTGGCACTGAAGTCCAGTAACGTGGCAACTTGGAGTGATATATACCCACCAAAGAAGAGAGTTTTGGTGGACTAGGGCCACTGACCATATCAGTGGTCCTGGGTTAGGGGTGAAACTCTTTATCTTCAATTTTTTTGCTTATTTAAAGTCATTCCAAGCCTCTCAGAATTGGGCTCCCAAAGTTACCAGCTATTTTGGGACTTAAGCACAGACATTTCCACAGACATTCCTGCGATGCCATGGCAGATAGATGCATCTGAGGGGTTTCTAGTCTTGGCTACATACTACGTCTGGAATGAGCCCTTCTCCTCCTACCTCCATGTCCCAGACCTTGAGATCAGATGTGGTCTTTGTCTCTCCTGACATTCTTTTCCTGCCCAGGTGCGTGGCATTACTTTCAAGGTAAACCACCATCCTCTGTATCTCACAGAGATGCACTGAAAAAGAGGTATGCCGAAGTCAACTCCCACCTACACTCCAAGACAAATTCTTGTTGTTACTTCTGCATGAAATGTTTTTCCCTTTACCAAGGAAAGTTCCAAGACTATGAGGGAGCCCAGAAGTTAAGAGTAGAGGTGGGAATGTGATAGTAAACAAGGAGAGAGATATATGGATTGAGGCGATCCTTTTAGAGACTAAATAACAAGAAAATTGGAAAGAAAGCTGGAGAGACAGGCAGAAGGAAAGACAGAGACACAGAAGAAGGGGAAAGAAGAAAAGGAAAAAGCATATCCTCTTGTGAATCTTTATTATAACGAGATGAACAGATCTCATGTGAATAATCTTAATGACCACAAAGGAAATACATAAACCAGTGCAAAGTACTTCGGCTGCAGAGGCCTGTGCGGGGAAGAGAGCAACGATCACAGGGATGTGGAAGGGTGTAGGAGGTGTCTTACCATTGCTAATTGCGCAGACTAGCTGTATCATTTTTGGAGGCAAAATCTGCATGTTTTCCCTTAAGATTTCTGCTGTAATGATTTCTATATATTGAATATATTGCCAATTCACAAATTTTTTCTTTTTAAAGTGTATACAGTATTTATATAACAATTTCCCCCTTGTCCTTGAACCAAGGTACTATTTTCCCCTTTTTGTTTCCTATTGAAGTATCTGGGAAAGCTGTTGGTATAAGCAGTCACACAAAATAACAGCCATAGGAAAGGACGGAACCAGAAACTGCCAAAGGTGCCGCTAGTGTCAACTGCAACATCCCTGTTTATTTGTCACCCTAGAGTGGATCTCTACAATATATCAACCAAGGCATACATAGTATGTTCAGTTTAGTCTTAGTAGAGGCTACATGTTAAATGCCTCCATGTGGCTGGAAATGCTGCAAGAACTTCTACAAGCTTTTGATCTAGTTGACTCCTTTGCACATTTTGGTGAATCAGTGAGTTCTCTTCATCTTCTCTGTCCTAGAAGCACAAAGCCTCTCTTTTTCAGGGAAGTGCTATTCAAAACTCAGTTGAAAGAGAAAGTCTGACCATTTTATTACTCATGGCGTTATATTAACTCTTCCTTTCCGTGAGAAACAGAATGGAGAAGATGAACTATTGTTCTGTCACAGATCCTGGATTCAAGGGGTGACAGCATTAGTTTCCTTGCTAGACTACATTGGTTGTGTTCCTTTGCCTGCCTGTATCAATCCACTCCACAAGTCTTCCTTGAGTACCTGTTATACTTCAGACACTGAGGGCATAAACAAGGTTTTATTAGTCTTTGTATCCACAGATCCTATCCTAAGAGCAGCAAGGAAAACCAGAAAGAATATAGACATTGAAATGTGTATTTATCAAAAAAATCAGAGTCCATGGAGAGGGCACATATCATATTACATTCATCTTCAGAGGGTCCTTTGTGGCAAATGCATATGAGATGATCATGGTATTGTGTTACCTTTGTGTAATGAAGGGATTTTCCTTTAAAAACCACACTGTAGTTTGCTTGTTTAGCTTGCAAGCACAAAGAAGGCTGGAATGCTTTCCTAAGGAGCTGTGTTGAACATGTGGAGTTCAAGTTCTAACATATATGTTCCTCTTCAATATTACTTCATTTGGTTCAAAATCCAAAGAGTGCATAAAATTTCTCCAGACATTTGTAAACCACAGACTGCATTTGTAAATCTATTGCAAAAGAGCCTCTGGGTACCTGCTTCTGCTTTGTTCATGAAAAAACTCAGAGGCATGCTGATTGATAAAAATAATTCTAAGACTTATTTATCTTTTAAATAGAAAAAAATCTCCATCTGCATGTTTATAAAAGTTATTATCATATTGACTTGGTTTAGGGATAGTTGAGGAACACCAAAGCTAGATAGATATATAACATCAGTTTTCCAAAAAAATCTTTTGGCAGACTAGATATTGCCATTGAGGTGGAGTTTATCATCAGCCTAGCCAAGCCTACATCAGAGACCTTCAGGATAATTGTAAGTAGTTTGCACAAATCATTTCTCTGCCAGAATGCTTTGAGCTGGAAGGAGCTGAATATTCAGGTCCATAACTCTAGAACTGTATTCTCACCTCTAAAACTTGTTCTACCATGTTTCATCCCTGTTTATTTCAGGTCCTTCCAAAAGTCCCACTCTCTTTTCCAGGTCTCCATCATCACCTAGACTTTTTTCTACATACTGGTTGGCACGTCTCCTAGTTTCTCTCCCCCTCAAAGGTCTTCCTCTGTATCTTGTTTATTTTTTGACTCATAGACTCTGTTATTCATCTGACCCCCTAGCATCTCAGTTCCTTGACTGTCTCAACTATGAACTCCGATATTTCTAGCAGAAAGGTTTCTTCATTAGAAAATTTGCCACATTAAATCTCTCAATTTTAAACATCACACCCTTGGATCACTCCCAACTCTATCTACCTAAGGATCCCTAGGGTATCTGCCTTCACCGCTACAAGTCTTCAAACTCGTCATGACCGTCGCTTCAGTGATCCCAACACTTTCTCACAAATGCCTTCACTTTCCTATTTGTCTTTTAGTGCATTATGTATTGAGGATCAAGTTCACTCAAGTACTTTGTCCTCTCCCTTCATCACACCTGCCTGGCAAAACTTCTGATTACCTCCAGTCATGTAGCCCAATATTGTGAAAAAGTCATGAAAACAATCTTCTTATAAACACACCAAACAACCCTTGCTTATTTTCTAAGAAAGAAACTCCTGCTTTTGAAGATAACAATTCATTACCATCTTCTGTCTTCTTAAGCCTCCCCCCTACTTTTCATACCTAGTCTCAGTTGACAACATGCTTCGTATTTCACTGAGAAATCAGACACTATTTAACAGAGTTCTGAACTCTCCCAATGATAGAATCTAAAAGTCAATCTTCACGTGCACCTATCTTCTCATCTTCCTCCCTTTCATTATACCTAAAGATAAATCTCTCCTCTTTTCCACTGCATCTCATTTCCTCTCTTTTTTGCATATTCCATCTCTCCTTCTATACTAAATAGTTTTTTTTTTAACTCTAAAACTAAAAAGTAAAATAACTGAAGTAAAAAATTCATGGGGTGGACTCAATAACACATTGGTGATGGCAGAATAGACAATGAAATTGAAGACAGATTCATAAAAAGTTTTCAATCTGGAGAACACAGAGAAAAAAATGAAGAAAAATGAACAGAGCCTTGGGAACCTATAGAAAATATCAAATGGTCTAATCTATGCATAATTGGAGTCTAAGAAGGAGAAGAGAAAATGTAGCAGGAAAAAATTTAAAGAAGTAATGGTCTAGGCTGGGCGCAGTGGCTCACGCCTGTAATCCTAGCACTCTGGGAGGCCGAG
>CAUYSK010070205.1:0-16448 GCA_963575035.1 Avahi laniger | reverse complement strand
GGCTAGAGTGCCGTGGCATCAGCCTAGCTCACAGCAACCTCAAACTCCTGGGCTCAAGCAATCCTACTGCCTCAGCCTCCCGAGTAGCTGGGACTACAGGCACGTGCCACCATGCCCGGCTAATTTTTTCTATTTTTAGTTGTTTGGCCAACTAAATTTTTAGTTGTTTGGCCAATTTCTTTCTATTTTTAGTAGAGACGGGGTCTCGCTCTTGCTCAGGCTGGTATCGAACTCCTGAGCTCAAACGATCCGCCCGCCTTGGTCTCCCACAGTGCTAGGATTACAGGTGTGAGACAGCGCGCCCGGCCAAGATAGTTTTAAAATATGTGAAACAAAACTGAGAAAAGAGAAATAGATAATTATAGTTGGAGATTTCAATGCCCCTCTCTCAAGAATCAACAGAACTAGACAGAAATTGGCAAGGATATAGAAGAATTCAACAACCAGCAGACTTAACTGGCATTTATAGAACATTCTACCCAACAACAGTGGTATATACCTTTCCAAGTGCTCATGGCACAGATATCAAGATAGACCATATGCTGACCACTAAAATAAATCTCAACAAATTTAAAAGAAATTGAAATCATACAGAATGTGTTCTCTGACCACAATGAAATAAAACTAGAAACCAGTAACAGAAAGATAACAGGAAAATCTCCAAACATTTGGGAAATAAATACCCTTCTAGGTAATCCATGAGTCAAAGAGGAAGTCTCAAATGAAATGAAAAAAATAAAGTGAATTGAACGAAAATAAAAATGCGACATTAAAATGCACACAGCTAAAGGAACACAGCTAAAGAAGTGTCGAGAGGGAATCGAGAGCGTGAATACTTACATTAGAGAAAAAGCGTATGTTTCAAATCAATAATCTAGGCTCCCACCTCAATAATCTAGAAAAAAAGGAGTAAAATAAACCCAAAGCAAACAGAAGGAAGGAAATAGAGTAGGTGAGAGCAGGAACCAGTACGACCGAAAGCAGGAAAACCCCACGGCACCAGGCTGGTTTCCTGTGACTCGCCGGGAGGGCCGCAGTTGCAGAGAGGAGAGCAGGTAGACGCTGGTCTCGAATTCAGCCTCTTGAGAGGACCTGTGCAAAGGCGCTTGGAAGGAATTCCAGTCCTTTGGCTTCTGAGTTCTTTGCTCTTGGGGTGGGGTCCTTGACAGGGGCAGAATGACCAATCCTGTGATGTCTCTCCAGCCCTGGCAGGCAGGCGGAGACCCTGGGGGCCTCTTCGCTTTGTCCTGAGGCCCTGCGCCAGACACACTGCCAGAGGTAGACACTGCCAGAGGTAGGTAGACCTCCAGAGCCAAGAGCTTACGCACAGCAGTGACGTGTGGCCAGATGAAGGCAGGCGGGGAGGCACAGGCCTCAGGGACGCCTGGATCCAGGGCCTCCAGCATCATTAGGGTGGCACCTTCACTGTCCTGACTCCATCTCTGAGAGCCAGGTGCTCTTGTGCACTGCCTTGGAGCTTGTGACAGAGGAGGAAGAGCTCCTTGTTTTCAGTTTCTGTAAGGAAATCCTGGGGCAGGGATCTGACTGGGTCTGCTCGGGTCATGTGACCACCACATGGCCAATCCCTGTGGCCTGGAGGCAGGAACTTTCCCACCGCGGTGCTGGGCAGGCACACAGTGGCCTGTCTGGCCCCATGTCAGCGTGTAGTCGCCCAGTGGAAACCCCTTCATCCAGGCAGCACCGTGCGCAGCAGGGCTGTGGCACCAGTCTCGCCACCTGAGGAGAAGCCTCTCAGGAGGGCTCTGGTGAAGGGGACAGATGTGTGGGGACGGCTGGGCCCACCCCGGGGAACAAGAACTGGTGTGACTGTTGCTGTACGATTACTCTACCAAAATGATTTGAAACAGGTGTTCCTTAGCCAGCCCTGCCCTCATGGCTCATGGCCTGGGTCCTCTGTCCACGTCCTGGGAGTTCTTGGACGTGGCTGTCGGTGTGGGAGCCCTTGCGTTTCAGGAGCCTGAAGCTTGAGTTTTAGCCTCAGCTTCTGCACTTGCCTCACAGACAGGCTTTTGCAAATTAGCATCTTATTTTGAGACACATAAGACAATGTGGAAAAGGTGGGGTGCGGTGGTTCACGCCTGCAATCCTAGCACTCTGGGAGGCCGAGACAGGAGGATCACTTGAGCTCAGGAGTTTGAGGCTGCAGTGAGCTATGATGGCGTCACCTCACTCTAGCCGGGGCAGCAGAGCGAGACTCTGTCTAAAACAATGACAACAAATCCATACAGAAAAGTATAAAGAATAACATGTACTTTTTAATTTATTTATGATTTATTATATTTATAGTTTATATATTATTATTGTGTTATATAATATTTATATAAAAATGTTTGTATATAACTTTTCAAGTTATTTATATATTTATACATTTATATTTATATATAAATATATGAACATGCCTATTACCTATCACCCAGGCATGACAACTGTTCTCTTATTTGTTTTATTTTCTAGTTAAAACATGTAAAATGTTACGGATGAAGTTCATGTTCCCTTATTCCTCCAGCCTGAGTCCTACCCTATCCCTATTTTGTGATTTTAGAAAATCACTGTCACGAATTTAGTGTTTATCTTCCATTTTGCTTTTGTTTTTATTTCCAGCTATTTACGTGTTGAATACATGCTTCAAAATTCAAAAGGTTCAAAAGGAAAGAGGTCCCTCCCACATGAATGTGCCGCATAAGGAGGCCAGGGCAGCAGGTGGCAGTCTTTGAGCAGCACATCTCAAGCAGCTGGTGGAATGGAAGTGTTGTTACTTGGCCTGCAGCCTCCAGCTGTGTTTTCTTCGCAGAAATTTGATCTTTAGTGGCCAGACCCTGTGGTCCACCATGGTTAGCATTAGGTTTAGTTGACAGTGATGGAAACCCCAAGCAATAGTGGCTTAAACAAGGTACATACTTACTTGTCTCTTACTTGAATAAAGTCTTAAAACCCAAAGCTGGTAGGGTGGTTCCACAACCATCAGGGACCTATCTTGTTACTCTACCATCCTCAACACATGGTTCTACTTTATGGTCCAGAATGGCTGCTTAAACTCCGACCATCACATCCTCATTCTAGCCGTTAGGTAGGAGAAAGGAGGAAGGGCCTGTTGCTTCTCTTTCAGGATCATTTCCCAAAGCTACAAGTGACATTTCCTCTTGTACTCTGTTGGCCAGAGGGTGGTGGTGAAGCCACGTCTCATTGTAAGGGGGCCGGGAGGAAAGTGCAGTCTTGGTCCTGGCTGGCCGTGTTCCCATCGATACAAGGAGATTCTACTACCAAGGAGGGAGAGGAGAACAACTATCAAGGGACAACTAGCAGTGATGCTGTGATGCTCAGTGTCAACTCCTTTCAAGTGGAAAAATCACTTCCTGTGTGGAGTGCCAGCGAAAATGGGAAGACTGCAGGCGGCTTCCCGTGCGGCCCCTCTCAACACACTCCAGAAGCACAGATCAGACGTGCTTTAAACCGCTTCCTACAGAACCGCGTGTGAGCTGTACCGGCGGGCCTTTGTTGGCTGGAAGCTCGATGCCCCTGGAAGCCCTTCTTGCCAGAACCAAGGGCCCCTTCCAGCTCTTCCTGTGCAAGGGCTTTGTCACACCACGGCCACCCCCTGGAGAAGATGCTACGAAAGCTCCGAGCTCCTCACGAACAATATCGCCCGGAGCTCCCTGGGTTGGAATCGGGCCATTTCGGCTTTGGGGAAGGGCGGGCACCCTGGGGAACAAAGAAGCAGCGCAGAGCCGAGCCTCCAGCCTCGGGCTCCCAGCCGACTTCCCCGAGTCTCGGAGTCTCGCAGAGCCTTGTCTTGAATGCTTGGCCTTTTGACTGAGAAAGAAAAGCGTTTTCCAAAGTCCCCAGACTTCCTCTCACATGGAAATCACAGGGTTTGGAGGAGCCACAGGGTAGGGCGGAGGATAGGGGCAGTGAGGATGTCCCGTCACAGGGGACAGTGAGAAGGTGCAAGGGGCCAGGGGTGCAGGGGACTCCGAGGGTGCAGGGGAAGGGGAAGACGCCGGGTCTCAGCGCCCCATGACCATGGCCTTTGCCAGGGCCGGGCATGGGGGAGATGCGCCACGGCGGCCTCTGCGCGGAACCCTGGGTGCACGTGTCCACAGTGGAGGAGACAGCAGCGTGGCAAGTTCAGAGAGTGCAAGGGGAACCCGCTGACTGGGCTTGGACTCAGGAACCTGGTGCCGGGTGGGGCTCAGAGCAGAGCCTCAGAGGGACAGACTGGGTCCCTAGGAGGGGCTTCTGTGCCTCGCCCGAGCCAGGAGGGAGACCCCAAGTTCCAGCTGGCCTGGACACCCCTGCAGTGGGGCTAGTGAGGACGGAAGCTGGTGGTCCTGGCTGAGGCCGATGGCCTTCTTGATGAGGCAGCAGATGACCACGTGCGAGTGCCCTGATGGCACCCAGAGAGAAGGGGAAGCAGAGGAGGACAGGGTCCCCTAACAGACTGGTTCAAACCAGGAGGGGCAGTTGACTCAAATGGGCGAGTTTAAAACCATGTAAATCACACTTCAGAGGGGAGGGGAGCTCAAGGTCAGGATGTGGTCGTTTCTTGTTCTGGGCTCGTCTGGGCAGTGCCGTGTAAACTCAGACCCTCCTCTCCGTTTCCCCTGGGAACCCAGGTGCCCGGAAGCCCGAGGCCAGGGCTGTGAGCGGAAGGCGGCGGCAGCTGGGCCAGGCAGAGAAGGCGGACAGGTGACCCTCCCAACATGCGCCAGGAATGAGATGGCACTGGCCAGGTGGGGACGGAAGGAATACAGTCACGGCCTTTGGGGGACTGTGCCTCATTGTGCCCACAGGAGGGGCTGGGCCATGTGGTTTTGCTGGGCGGTGGCCGAGGCAGGGCCTTCGGGGGCCAGGGCTGGAGAAGCCTTTGTGGGCGGGTGGGGCCCAGCTCCCCCATCCGGGTTCACAGAGAAGGAAACGGGGGCACAGGACCCAAGGGCAGCCGGGGGCCCACGGGGATCCAAAGCCGGACCCGAGAGCAGAGCTCCTCCGGAGAGGTCTCTGTGTTGCTGCAGGGTGCCTCCGGAACACCTGAGCTGAGGCCCTCCTGGGAAGAGGCGACCCCATGTCACAGATGCGCTGGGGCCCCCTGGAGGTCCCCAAGACGAAGTGCACACTCCCGGAGGGGACTTGGGGCACCCGTTCTCGTGAGGACAGCTCCTCACTGTGCGGCTGTGAGGGGACCAGGGCCCTGGCCAACCACATGTGAGACTGCGCCCAGGTAGGGGCGTGGGGGCCAGCTTCCCCGCGGAGGAGACGTGGCAGCACGTGGGCAGAGGCACCCCCGGCAGAGCAGGTGTGAGGGCCAGCGCTGGCCTGATGGCTTCGGGGCGAGGACTACGGGGAGCAGTGGGGGGCAGGCCCAGCAGGCCCGTCCAAGACTGCGCAGTGCTGGTCACAGCTGGGGCGTCGCAGGGGAAGGGGACGGCAGTGGTGGGAGGGATGAGGCTGGTGGCTGCTGGCGACGAGGTGGGTGGTGGCGGTGGAGGGGGTGCAAAGCCAGGTGTGGGCTCCCAAGGGACAGGAGGGACAGGGGACCACAGAGGACAGGGGCTTGGCCCTTGCCGGGACAGGTGGGTGACGGCTGGCTGGGGCAGACCAGAGCCCCTGGGTCTTCGGCTCAGGTGACTTTAAAGTGGCCTTTGACTATAAACAAGAGGAGGAAGAAGAGAACCCCCATTTCGGGGGAAGGCGTTTTCAGGACCGATTCCACCTTGTGTGATCACTGGCCCTGCAGAGCGGAACGGAGCTAGCAGAGTGGAGGACGCGGCTTTCGAGGCTTCCCCCGGGCAGGAGCCAGGCTTAACCCCAGATGAAGGGTCAGGGAGGCCAAAGTCTCGGCAGCTGTGCGGGTCTCTCCACAGCGCGGCTCCTCCGCGACTCACGGTCACCACGGATTCTCAGATGGAGTCTGAGGAGGGAGTTTTAGGGGCTGCTACATGCCACCCTCCGCCTCCCACTGTGCCCTTCCAGAAAGGCCCATTGCAGGAAACATTCACCTTTGCCCTGGGCCGGCTGCCAGTCTAGCCGGCAGGTGACCGCCCCTGCGCTGGGTTCTGCTGGCTGGCAGGCTCCTGCTCCCCAGGCGGCAGAGGGACGCAGGGCTCTCCCGCCACGGGACAGGGTTGCCCCACGGCAATTTGTGTCTGAGAAGTTTAACTGAATCTGATCACTAGGAAACAGGTTTTGTAAGAGACACCAGGCCGGTATTAGTCGAAAATGTCAACGCTGAGAGATGAAAAAAGGACAGTGGGACCCTCCTTGGTTAAAGGCGCAGGAGATGCCCAAGGCAGCGCTGGCGGTCCCGGGTCACACAGACGTCCTGAAGACGTCACCGGGCGGCGGGAATGGGCGGCTGCGGGCGGCCACTGCTTTGCTGCTTAAGGTCACTGTGCTGTGAATGGGGCCGGGTTTGTCGCAGGATCATGCTTAGGAGACCCGAGCTGGCCCACCCGGAGAGTGCAGTATTCTGATGGCCACGACCCACTTTCAAATGTTCCAAAAAACCGTGCGCATTCCTGTGCGTGAGTAGGGGTGTGTGTGTGTGTAGAGGAAGTATGAGCACGGGATAAAAGGTGACAAAACGTTATCTCCAGGTAAATCTAGGCTAAGAGCTTGTGGGTGTCCAGAACTATTCTTCCACCCTTTGTCATTTGAAATCCTTCAAAATTTTAAGAGTTGAGGGGAAAACAGGTCACTGAGGCTGTAACCAAAGGGCACCAGCCTTTCTTTCAACTGGGTGCCATCTTCCCAAATATTGTAATCAATGATCAGTAAAAGGTCACTGTTTGTGGTGATGACAAAGTCCCATGTTTTGCTTTCACTACGCCTTACTCAACGCCACTGTCTGCCCAGGCCACCGTGCCTCCCAGGCCCCTGGCAGGGGACCGCCACGCCCCACAGAGCACAGCAGCCAGCAGCTCCTTTTCGGGTTTATTTCATCTGCTAACATCCATTCTTGACCTAGACAAAAACAATTAGATGATTATGACTTGCTTTTCCATCATCAACTTGTTTTTTTGTATGAATAACCAAAAAATTTTCTTCTCAACACTTTTTTTTTTTAAGAAGAAGCTATAAATAAATAAAGCTTTAAATGCTCCTGGGTTCAAGTTAAACAGTTCCAGTTCCCAAAAAGTTCACAGAGTTGTTCCTTAGACGATTTTGCTGTCCCTGGCTTCCCCTCCGGGAGGGGATGCCTGCAGGTCTGGGGGTCCTGGTGACCGGCTGCTGGCGGTGCACGCCTGTGTCTATCTTCGAAGCCCGGCAGGGCCCTGCATGGGCACGGTCCTCAGAGTCTAGATGCTGCAGGCACAAGGAGCCTCCGCCCTAAAGCAGGTGGCCTGAGTGGGAAGTGCCGGGCTGGACACGCGGCAGGTTGAGGGCACTGCCAGCCACTGCCACCTCCGGCACCTCGGCTGGCACTGGCCTGAGAAGAGACTGCTTTCCGAATGCAGCAGAGAGACCGAGAAGAGCCCAGTGCTTCCGTGCAAGCAGGGCATGAGTTAGAACATATTTCAGTATGTACAGAATGGACCCTGTGCTTGCGCTGGCACGCGAAGGAAGCCCACGGTAAGGAGGGCCCTCTTGAGCCAGGCCACCAGCTGGGTGCCCACCTTCTGGGGCCACGGCACCCCATGTGGCTTGTGCAAGACCCAGGCTCCCCTGAATACGTCCCACCCTCCTCCCAGGAATGCACCCACCCCAAATGACAAGTGTCAGAGCACGTGCCCCCACGCTGACTTTGACCTCCCTTTAAAAAGCCACACTACTAAATCACCGTGGCACTTGCCTTCTTAGTGAGACACACCCACCTTGGAGGTGGCCCTGGGCTGGCTGGCACAGTGCCCACCTGGCCTGTTGACTACCCTTCCCTGGGACCCCAAGGCAAAATGGCCAGTGTAGCGAGCCCAGGGGTGGGGCCCTCATGCCAGACAAGCCACGAGGAAAGCCGCTTCCTCCTGAGTAGCAACCTCATCCGATCACACCTTAGCTTGTCCTGTGCGGGATCCATCTGATCCTCTGAAGCTATAGCCCTCATCCCCTGGCCAAGCGGCCTGCAGCCCCTGGGCACATGTACCTGCTCTCTGGAGAGCCTGGGGAGGGTGTGGGCCCACCAGAGAAGACACCAGCCCGGCCTCCCAGGGTGCACGGGGGATGGGGAGCTGGGCAAGTGCTTACAATGGATATGTGACATGGCTTCTGGTAGGGCCCCTGCCGGCCTGCGGTGCTGCTGGGGACAGAGCTGGCCAGCCTTGGGGGCTGGGTGGGATGCAAGGACAGCTGGGTGTGGAGGGCTGACTGCCTGGGGTACCAGGGAGGCCACCCAGAGCCGCTTCTCCCAACCCTGGCTCAGAATCTGAAAGCCTGCACCCCCTTCCCTCACCACCAGGGCCCCGGGCATGGCTCGTGAGCAGCTGTGGTCCCAGGTTCTGGACAACGGAAGCTGGATTGTACTTTCATACACGGGGCCATGGGAGCAGTGGGATCTAAGCCCTTGGACAAATGTCCCAGTGATGGGGTTGGGGGCTGCGGACAGCCTGCTAACAAGTTCCACAGGTTGGAAAGGAGAAGGGGGCGGGTGGAGCTCTCTGTTCCTCCCCCTGCCTCTCCTGACCCCCCGCCATCTGAGCCTGGCCTGCCTGGGTGGTCACCCCTAAAGGCCAGCCGGATGCTCATGCTTGGGCACAGGTGGCAGCATCGCTGGCCACAGGCTCCTGGTGCCTGGGCCGCCATTCCGGCCATGGATGGGTTAGTGCAGCGTGGGCCTGCCCCTCACAGCCTCCCCCGGTCTGAGGACTGCAGGGCCCAGAGGTCTGCTTTGGCCTCTGACCTGGAGCATGAAGCCATACTGCAGGTTCTGACCACGGGCCAGAGAGGGGAGTGGGCTTCCTAGGGGCTGGACTCGAGTCTTCTCTGCCTCAGACAGGGTGGGCCCTGACCTTGAAGCAGATGGCTGAGCTGGGAGCTCCCAGGCCCCAGGCCAGTCGCTGGGAGCTGGTCTCTCACCCTCCCGGCGGGACAGAGGGGCTGTGAGCGAGTGCTGTGTGCATAGTTGGAGAGGGACATGCTCCTGGCCTGGCAGGCCCACTCCCCAATGTCTATGTCTCTTCTTCAGACCTTCAGCTGTCGGGCCGGTGACGTGGGGGCCAGGAGAACAGGGACGTCTCTGGCTCAGAGGTCCACCCTGCCCAGGGCCTCCTTCAAGCTCACTTTGCTCTGACCCACAAGGCTGCACAGGCTGACTCCTCGGACCCCTAGCCTGGGAGAAACAGTATGAACCGCCCAGTCCCACCCCGGCCCCATTTTGTTAGGATGCATCTACCTCCTGTGGAGCAGGTCTGGGCTGCTCTCCCCGGCCAGTCTTGGGGGAGCCCCGTCTGCGTGTGGGTCTGTCTGTCCCGTTTCACTGCCCACCCCCAGGGGCGTCCGCGCAGCAGGGACCGCCACTACCACTTCTCAATGATGTGGCTCATGTAGTCCTCGGTGGGCACGCGGCCTGGCTCCTCAGCATCCTCCCGCGGCAGCGCCTCCTTGGCACGGTGCAGCAGGCGCTCCTCGCGGCTCCGGAGGCGCTGCTCCCTGCGCTCCAGCTGCCGCTTGTACTGGTAGCGCTGCTGGAAGAGGTCCTTGGCGTAGTCATAGAGCTGCATGTCCAGGTCGTTGAGCTCCTCAATGCGCCGGATGGTGTCCTCGTCCACCTCCACGCCGCCCGCCCGGGTGCTATTGTATTGCATGAAGGGCCGGATAAACTTGAGGTTGAACGTCCGCTCGAACAGGTACTGCGTCTTGCGCTGGAACTCAGTCAGGCCGAAGAAGGCCATGCCGCGAAGGTTCTTCTTGGCACTCTCCAGCAGCAGCTGGGCCCGCTTGCCCTCAGGGATGAAGGACAGGTTGTAGCAGCCCACCAGGCTCAGGTCGGCCAGCATGCGCACCTGGCGGTTGTTGGCCAGGTTGTAGGGGCAGTCCATGAACTCCTGCAGCGTGCAGCCTGACCAGTCCGTGCCCTCGTAGCAGGGCGGCAGCTCTTCAGGTGTGGGCGTGCGCCCGTCACACATGTGCAGCGACGTCTTCCAGGTGGCGCCCCGCTGCACGTGCCGCCACTCGCTCAAGTAGCGGGACACGGGGTCTCGCAGCAGGGTGATATAGTAGAACTTCCTGCAACGAGATGGGAGAGGAGGCGAGGTGAGCTCCTGACTGCACAAGCCTCAGCTTCACCCGGTAGCAAGCGACTGCTGCGTTTAGCTCAAAGTGGCCATTTTGCAACCTTGGACCAGAGATGCCAAGGAATCTGCCAATGGCACACAGACAACAGGGTGACCGCCATGGTGCCCTGCAGTGCTCGGCCTGACCCCCTCCTGCCTGCTGGCTCCTTGGGAGGGATGATCTGACTTTCCCCTGCTTTGGACGTGCAGCCGCCAAGCACCTCATACTCAGGGCAGTCCCAGAGCCACGGCTACCGGGACCAGCAATTTTCACCGGCTGTCTACGGCACAGGCACAGCGCCGCCCTAGGAGCTGCTCAGCAGGTGCAGAGGATGGGCAGGGGCCAGTCCTAGGCCACAGGCTTTCCCTGCCCAGGGTCCTGCCGAGGACCCCAGGGGAAGCTGCGACTCATTACCTATATCGACTCCAACCACACTTGGTTGCCAAGATGCCCTGCCAGGCTTGCTACAGTGCCGCCTGGGAGCGACAAGACACCTTGGACAGGTGGGTAAAATATGGCGGCCGTGGCCAGATGTGCCTGGGATGGCCCAGTGTGTGTGGGGTCAGCCCCAGAGGGGTCTGCGTCATTCTTGGGGGCCCCTCCTCCTGGCTCCTGCATGGTGGGGCAGCTGGGCCTCAGGCCAAGGAGAACTAGGGTCGGGGCAGGAGCCCCCAGGTCCTCTCTCGACCTCCCCCATCCCCAGCACTCCCAGGACAGCAACATGGAGGCGCACCCACAGTGTTCCCCTCCTCATTAAGGCCAAAGAAGAGCACCGAACTCATCTGCGCCCTCACGTGGCAGGGGGCTGAGCTGCAGGCAGCACATAGCACCCCATGGCGTCCGCTGGCAGCTGTCCTGATCTGGCTGCACATCTCCCAGAGGCAGGGAGGCCCTGGGGCTGGGCATGGCACCTGGCAAGGTGGTGTGGTCCCATTGCAGGCCACCACAGAGGCTGGAGCTCTGAAGCAGGAGGGGTGGCCGGCTGAGGGCTCCAGGGGCAGGCAGCAAGGCCAGCCCTACTATGAGCAGAGACTGCCCAGGAAGACAGGCAGCAGCCATCCACCCAACATCCCCTGTGGCCCCCACGTACTGCAGGCCTAGGTCCTGCTCTCGAGGGTTCCTGGCAGACTGTGCAGACAAGCTGTGGGCAGCAGGGAGGAGTGCCCACAGGCTCCTGCCCAGGGCACACCCAGCCCTCCCTGCATGCTCACATCCACCGCCTGCCTGGTACTGCCCGTCTGTGCTGATGGTGGCAGCTCCTGGGCACGCAGGGCTCCGAGGACTGGAGGGCGGGACCATCCCGCTCAGGCCTGCACGCAGCAGGGGCGTAGCACACGCCGCAGGAGTAAGGGCAGATGAACAACCAGGGAGTGAGGCCGGGGCGAGTCCTCCACTCCCACCACCAGGGCTCACCAAGCCCCACCGCCTAGGAGGCAAGACCCCTGCTGTCATGGCTACCAGCTCAATGGCAGGACAGAGGCTACCCGCCCCTGCCTCCCGCTCACGGTAAAGAGGCTGTGACGCCACCTGCAGCAGTCCTGGACCCTGCGATGGGCCAGATGCGGTCCCGATGGACTCCCTAGCAGCTTTCTTCCTCTACCGTGTCTGGGCCGCCAGGTCGGCTCGGAGTGTGCAGGGATGGGTTGAGGGGTCAGCAGACAGGACTGAGGCAAGGGCTGAGGGGATCTTGCCTGCCTTTCCCAGGAAGATGCTCTGAAGGGCCCCTGGCACCTGCACCCAAGGGTGAAGGGCTGGGATGTGTTTCACACCAACCCCATGCCCAGGGCCCAAGCGGTCCTGACTGTCCCTGACAGTCCTCAACTGTCCTGAGGGTAGGAGCCCAGGGCTGAGGGTCCCTAACCCTGGCCTGGGGGCAGCAAAGGCTGCAGCCACAGGCTCCCTTCCATGAGCCCCTTCAGCTTTCCGAACCAGCCTCTCACCCCTGCGGAGCGCCTGGAGCCTCTGCCGTGTAGGGGCCACCATGTCGACTTGCTGCCCTCCAGAACGGCCCTTTCCCTCCCGCACCCTCACAGCACCACCATGGCCTGCAGGCGGAGCGTGCCCTCGGCTGGAACCAGCACGGTGACCACCCTCGCCACCTGCAAGACCCAGCCTGTGCAGGTAAGGAGGGCAGGGACCGGCCGCCCTGAGCGCACAGGGAGAGCGCCCGAGGGCACATGCGCACGGGGGGGCCGGCTCTGTTGGCCATAGACGGTACACAACCTCCAGGCTGTGACAGCGGGTGGGAGGCTGGCTCAGCGGTCACATGTCCCGGCACGCGCAGACAGCTGAGGGGCACGAAGGCTCCTCTGCCCGTGTCTGCAGGGGCGGCGTCTTGGGGAGGAGAGGGCTCGATTTTCAGGGTACGGCCACTGGAACGACTTCACTTTCTCCTTCACGGGCACGAATCACTCTAAGAATCCACCAATGACCTTGTACCCTTAGGTTTCTGAAAAAACTGGGGGAGGAGGGAGCAGGGAGCTGCTGGAGACGGCCCGCCTGAGCCCGGCCCCTCAGAGCGTCAGAGGTTGCTCCCCGCTTCGCACCCCCAGGCCCTGGCTGCTCTGCCCTCCAGAGGCCTTCTCTGCACAGGACGCCCAGCGGGCACCAACCGGGAGGTGAAGGACGCCTGTGCCTGTGGGGCACCTTCTGCCCACGGGGGACGGAGCCAGGCCGCCCATCCAAGTGCCCGGTGATGGCCCTGCAGACTCGTCTGCCCTGTCTGCACTTCAGCTTCCTCGGACCCTGGCCAACACGGGGCCTCCTGCTCAGGGACGGCTGCTGGGGACCCAGGATGGCAGGTGTGTGCAGAGACGGGTGTGTTCTCATTAGCAGCGCTGGTCCAGGTGTGCTGTATAACAACATGGTAACATGAAAACCGCATCTGTCACACACAGACACGCAGACTCAGCAGTGTCTTCTGTCTGAGGGACCCAGGGAGCTGATCAAAGTCTCCGACCCCCGGGGGCCCACGTGGCCTCCCCAGCTCCCTGTGCACCACCTGGTGCCCAGTGGGGTGGCCTTGCTCCTGGCTGTGTCCCTGGCTGCTGGCTCAGGCCAGAGGGAGCAGTCCTCACCAGGGCTGCATGGTGCCTAGGAGGGTGGTACAGTGGGTGTGCGGTACCTTCTCTGCTCAGGACACTGCCATGCCCTGGGCCCCGAGTCCTGTCCTCCAAAGCCTGTGCTGGAGATGAAGGGCCAGGTGGATGCTGGAATCTGCTTGTGGGGCCAGCAGCCAAATGTGCGTATTCTTACCCCTTTCTGCAGCTGAGCCACAGACAGGGTGACCTGCTCCAGGACACTGCCCAGTTCTACCTGCTCCTGCCTAGGTGGCGCTGGAGCCCCTGCCTGGCACGCACACCCACTGCCGGTGGGCCTCAGGAGCCAGGGGCATCTGCTCACATATCTGCTGCTCAGAGGCCTCCACCAGCGCCATCTCCCCTGCCTGGTCCCTTACCTCACTCTGCCAAACACGGAAGGCACCTCTGGTCACAGGCTTGTGCCTGGCCATCCTCTGCCCAGACTCCCCCAGCTCTGTCTCTCCACGTCCCGTGGCCCTTGCTCTGTCCTCTTGTCCATCACACACATCGCCAGACACATCAGCTTATCGTCTGCCGAAAGGTGGGACGGGGCATCGAACAGAAGAGGGCAGAGGGGTAGTGGTGAGGCATGGAGACCCCCAGGTGACGCACCCCTCACATCCAGGCAGCTCTCTGATGTGTGTTCTCTGGAGGTGCTGTGAGGGGGCGGCTCATGGCTCAGGGGTACGAGGAACGGTCTGCACACTCCACTCACCAAGTACCCAGCTAATGAGTGTGGGGGTGGGACCCAGGATTAAAAAGCGTCTGGATAGAAAGAACCACAAATAAAAAGATGCTTTTCCATCTCAATGCCAGATGTTAGACATCAACGGAGCAATGTCTTCACAAGACAGAGGGAAAATGATCAACTCCCTCTCATACCCAGCCAAACTATCAACCAAGTGTGTGGGAGAGAAGCACTGTCTTCAGACATACAAAGGCTTAGGAAATTTATCTTCTGTGAATCCTGTTTTAGGAAGACACTGGACTATGTACCTCACTTAATAAACAAGGAAAAGAAAAAAAGACACGTGAGAACCAGGAGCTCCAACCCAGGCAGGTCCAGGATGTCAACAGTACATCAGGCTGGGCCTGTCAGGAGCAGAGGGACAGGGGCTCTAGGAAAAGTGGGGCATGGACAGTCCAAGCATTTGGTGGGAAAAAATGAATGGCAGGTGTGTGGCAGATTTGAGAATCATTTAGAAAAAAATCAGTCTATGAAGATAGAAAACAAAGCAAGTAAAAAGACAAGGCAATCATTAATTCCAAGAAAAACAAACAGCTATGTAAAAAAAGAAAATGAAGTACACTACTAACCTCAGATGTAAATAATGGTTTTGGAAGCATCATGACGTGACGAGTGACTGATTTAATAAAAACTCGAGCTTTGACTTTACTTGGGGGATAGGTGGGGTGGGGAGAAGCATGTGTGAGGGCATAGCAATGCTTAGTCTTCATCTCTCAAAACAGAAATTAAACAGATAATGTTCATTTATTTATTTACTGCTAGAGACAGGATCTTGCTCTGTCACCCAGGCTGGAGTGCAGTGGTGCCATCACAGTGTCTAACACCTGGGCTCAAGCGATCCTCCTGACTTAGCCTTCTGAGTAGCTGGGACTACGGGTGTGCACCAGCATGCCTGGCTAATTAAAAAAAATTTTTTTGTAGAGATGGGTTCTTGCTATGTTGCCTAGGCTGGTCTGGAACTTCCGGCCTCTTCTGATTGTATATTTTCAAATAGCCTGTCTTCGAGCTCACTAATTCGTTCTTCTGCTTGATTAATTCTGCTGTTGAGAGACTCTGGTGCTTTTCTTAGTTTGCCAATTGAATTCTTAAGCTCTGCAATTTCTTCTTGGGTTTTTTTTATGTTAAATTTCAATCTCTTTGTTAAATTTCTCAGCTAGGCTTCTAAATTCCTTCTCTGTGTTGTCTTAGAGTTCAATGAGCTTCTTCAGGACAGCTATTTTGAATTCTTTGTCTGAAAGGTCACCTATCTCCATCACTCCAGGATTGGTCACTGGTACCCTATTTAGTTCATTTGGTAAGGTCACGTCTTCCTGGGTGTTCTTGATGCTTGTGGATGTTCGTTGATGTCTGGGCATTGAAGAGTTACGTATTTGTTTTAATCGTCATAGCCTGGGCTTGTTTGAACCTATCCTTGAGAAGGCTTTCCAGATACTTGAAGGGAACTGAGTGTTGTGGTCTAGATCTCCGGGCACTGCAGCTGTGCCAGCACTGGGGGTGCCTGAGCCTGGCCTCAAGTGATCCTCCCACCCTGGCCTCCTGAAGCGCTGGGACTACACTGCATCAGGAACGGTCCTTGGGGAGGCTGGGAAGAAAAGCAGATCTGTTGCTTTCATCACAAGCTGATGGAACTATTTGTCTTAAAGTATGCCTATAAATTAACTAAAAAACTAAAATGAGAAGAAAACAATGAGGAAAGTGGCCAAAAGCATACGTACAGACGCCGCACTGCGCCAGTCACTGAGGCGCTGGCACGTTACGCCACTGGAGCAGCGAGAAGGCCGAGTCTGGCAACTGCAAGCCTAGGCGTGAATGCAGGGCACTGTCCGTCATCTGCTTACGGCACGTGCGCGGGGACAGTCAGCGTGCGGCGTCTTCACTGGGGGGCTGAAGGTGCCCGTGGCCTGAGGTGCGTGCTCCTCTTCTAGGTGCACATCCTGGAGAAAGCTTGTCGTGCGCGGGAGGACGGACAGGAGCGCGGCAGGCAGCGTTGCCAGCTCCTCCAAACGTCTACCACGGTGGCGCGCACGTCAACGTGGTACATTTTACTCGGCGATAAAAATGAACAAATGACAGCTACTCGCAAGGCAGGTAAATGTGACAAGATGTGGCCGGGAAAAAGCAAATCAGGAAGACCCGATCAAGTACGATGACAATGTGCATGATGTCAAGTCCTCAAAAATAAACAAAACCTGGCCGGGCGCGGTGGCTCACGCCTGTAATCCTAGCTCTCTGGGAGGCCGAGGTGGGCGGATTGTTTCAGCTCAGGAGTTTGAAACTAGCCTGAGCAAGAGCAAGACCCCGTCTCTACCAAAAATAGAAAGAAATTAATTGGACAGCTAAAAATATATAGAAAAAATTAGCCGGGCATGGTGGCGCATGCCTGTAGTCCCAGCTAC